>VMDO01001235.1:150312-202563 GCA_007922755.1 Pedetes capensis
TTTTTTTTTTTTTTTTTTTTTTTTTTTTTTTTTTTTTTTTTTTTTTTTTTTTTTTTTTTTTTTTTTTTTTTTTTTTTTTTTTTTTTTTTTTTTTTTTTGCCTGTTTTTTTGTTTGTTTTTTACTTTTAGTTCTGTTTGAGCCACCAAGCAGCTCAAGGTCCAGTCTGAACTATATTTAGCCAAGTATCTATGGATGAAAACTGGCCAGGAAGCCCAGGCTATTCTCTGAATCTGATCACCATTTGAAACATATAGCCAATTATTATCATTTTTTATCTATAGTTTTTGTTTGTTTGTTTTGTTTTGTTTTTGTTTTTGTTTTTGTTTTTTTGGTTGGCCACCCAACATTAAAAGGCCATTTTATCTCTTAGAGTTTCTTTAGTCCTGGGATTCCTGGGGTGGTAACTTTATTTTATAGTTCCTGATGTAACTGGTCTTGAAATTTCCTACCATGTACTCCAAAGGAGTAAGTTTAGACAAATGTCCCCACCTGATTCAATGTGTCTCATTCCTGTTGGTTACCTTTATTTGTTCTACTGGAGCCATCTTTAATCCTGGCACCCCACAGACATCATTCTAAAGGGGGAGTCAGCACAAAGTTGTTTGTGGCCCCAGTGGAACTCTGCATCTTACATTCCTTTGTCATTCATTCTAGCGTTCACATCTGAACTTCCCCTGTCCCATAGGGAAGTGATTTAACACTCATACACCATGGGCTCCCCTCCTGTGGGGGACATCAGGACCCCTCTCCCCAGGAGGAGTCAAACCCCATTTACTGCTGTCTCAGTTTCCCATAGGCAAAAAACAACCAATTTCCTACCATTCAAACTAACGTGAGTGGTGTCTGGGGGAATCACATGCCCCCATTTCCTAAACTAGGTTTCTGCCTCAGTTTCCCACTCAGACATCATGAATGGTATTCAGGGGGCACATGAGTAGGGGATGAGGCCCTCCTCTGCTACTAAACAGCAGATCCCCTTGACCAGTCCTACCATGATTCAGGAGTCTTCCCTGGTGCCTGTCCCTCTTGGTGTTCACCTCCTCAGGAACTCGCTGAGGGGGTATCCTCCCTTTGCTCTGTTGAGGTGCCCACACAAGGAGGCAAATTCTGCCATCCTGGGTAGCTCATTGGTTCACACGTTGCTCAGGCCAAGTGGGAGCCCCAGCTGGGTTCTGGGAGTTGGTGAAAGTACCAGGTGAATCTGAGGCTGCTCTCTCCGATAATAAGCTCACTTCCTGGTCAGAGAACCAAAATGTAGCTGGAAACAAGGCCCACCAGACTCACCCAAACACCAGCATTAGAGGAAGGCGCTTCATTAATGGTGGAACAACAACAGGATTTCTGGTCCCAAAACAGCTGTGCTCCCTGAGTTAATTTTTTTGGCCCCTTATATAGGACTTACAGACTAGTGCACAAAGGGATCTGTGTGTTTCTCTTTGATGGGTTACTTTAAACAGCCTGCAGGTGTTACAGAGAAATTCAAGCAGAAAGCAGAAAGTCCTTGACCACAAATCTTTGAAGAAACAACTTTTAGATACCAGGACCTATGTCCATATGGGAAGGAACTTATTGCAGTGCCTCTGCGTTTAAAGAGAGGCACTCCTGGCATTCCCTAAATAAAGGAGTGCAATTCTATTCTTTGATTGGGGAGTGGGGAATATAAACTCCCAAGTCTTAAAGGAGCCAAGGTTTGGTGTGGTTTAATTTGGTTTTTCTTTCTCATATTGTACTTGAACGTAGAAGCCTGTGCTATGTAGATGCAGAGAGAAAGGAGCCTGACACTCTGAAGTTGCCATCCAGCCTGAACTGCCGACCTCCAGATTTCTTTCTTTATGTGACTGAGAAGTAAACTCCCAAAGTAAACTACTGTTGTTAACAGGGAGCACGGGACTGGGAATCTGGCAGCAAACCTCAGTCTTTGTGCTCAAAGAGAGTGTAAAAGAATTTAGATCTGACACAGAAGCTATAGTAGAGAATACGTGGATAGAACACCTTTGAGAAGTGAAGGCAGGCAGTGGAGAAAAGCTATTGCCCAGATTAAAGGTTAAATGTGACTTCTTATAGTGGAACTTGGGCCTTGGGGGAAGGGAGAGATGCCTTACTCCTGGGGTCTTGGTTTGGTAAAAGGGATTAATTTTGTCGTCGTTGCTGTTATGGACTTGCCAAATACTTTCAAAAGAATGGGCCCATAGGCAGGTATCTTGGAACATCTGTCTTTGTTCATATTCAGGAAGATACTGATCTCAGTTTAGGAAGTGAAGTCCTTAGAATAACATCCACCGTTCATCTACTGTGTGGCTTCCTTCATCATGGCTGGATGTAGAGACAGTCAGAATCCCTGTTTTCTTCCATGTTGCCCACTAATATCTAAGCTTAACCCACCTAACACTGTTATTTTTTGTTTGTCTGATGCACGCAGACAAATGTTATCCCAAGCAATACAGAAATTTGGCACAAACTATTTAATAAGACATTTGAAATTTGTGATTGCACATTACCAAGGAAACTAGACATTTGAGGTTGGCTCCTGTAGAAAGAGAAGTGAAAATCCCAAATGGCAAATGAGAAATGGGGACTTTTCATAATGATAAAATAATACTTTCAATGGGAAGACTTTTTTTAACCTTGAATTTGTGCACAGTTAAAACGATAGCTTCAAATTATGTAAAGCAAAGGCTGATTGAATGGAAAGGAGACAGAGAAATCCACAAAGCTGGAGATTTAACAATCTCTCTTAGTAATTGCCTGCAACCGTAGCCCTGTGGCATCTGATCTCGTCAGATCTCAGAAGCTAAGCAGGGTCGGGCCTGGTTAGTACTTGGATGGGAGACCGCCTGGGAACACCAGATACTGCAGGCTTGGGAGAAGGACCTGGCAACCCGCTCCCAATAATCAATCTGCCATTGAAAACCCTATGAACAGCAGAGAAGCACTGACCATAGTGTTTCACCTGTTGTACAGAGGGTCGCTATGAGTCGGATATCGACTCAAAGGCACCTAACAACAACAACTTAGTAATTATTATGGGCTGACTTTTGTTCCCCTGAAATCATACACAAAACGTCTCTTCTTGTTTTATAATGTAGAGATCCTAAAAATTATAAGACCAACACTTTTCATGAGATCAGTCATGAAATATGGAAAATGACCTGCAACGCTAATTGATACCTGGGGTCATATGTGACTCCCCAGGCACTTGCCTGGGCTTAGGCTGTGCCACACACCCCTCCTCCAGCACCTACCTTGAGTCAGGACGAACTGAGATGACTTGGTACAACACATCTGTGTGACAATGAGGAATTTTTTTAAATAGCATTTTTTTTTTCTTTTTGTGGTACTGGGGGTTGAACCCAGGGCCTCGCACCTGCATGCTTTGCAAGTGCTGGACCACTGAGCTGCACCCCCAGCCCATTTTTTTTACTTTTTTGAGACAGGGTCTCGCTAAGTTACGCAGACTGCCCCTGATCTCGAACTTGTGATCCTCCTGCCTCCGCCTCCCAAGCCACTGGGATTACAGGCATGGACCACTGCACCAGGCTAAAATAGCAATTTTTGACCCCAAGATAGCCGTTCAGGGTTAAGAAAGCCAGATGAAAGCTGCTGTTGAATGGTCTGTGATAGAGAAAGAGAGGGTGCTGTGTTCACCTAACCCAGTGCCGCAGGTGAGGTCCGGCAGGAAAGCTGCACTCAGGCCACAGGAGGGGCACAGCTGAGCTCTCCAGCACGCTGCTTGGTTCCACCTCCCCTACCGTGCACGTCCCCTTGTCCCACCTGTGAGGAGCGCACAGCCACTGCCGTCAGGAGGGCCTTTGAACTATGGTTTGTACCCCCACCTAACACCGGACTTCACCGGGGGTTTCTGGTTGTACTTCCCTCAGCCCTGTTTCTCAGCCTTCTGCACTTTTTATTGATATCCCTCAGGTGACACAAGTCCCCTTTTAGGGTTGAAGGGGCAAAAACACGTAAGGAAAGAGCTAGAGTGGGGTACAGTTTGAGAGCTCCCCTAAAGCTTCAAGTGTTGGAAGACTGGGCTCCAGTGTACTGAACAGTGGAGGGACCTCCCCTCTGGCTTCCTTCATGCAGTTTGCTCTTTGCCTAGCACACACACTTGGGTCATGATGCTGTCTGCTATCAGGTCCTCACCAAAGCCACACCATGCTATGTGGGCTTTCAGCCTCCCAAACCATAAACTATATAAACTATTACTATTCTGTTGTAGTAGCACAAAGTGTTATTAACACAATGTATTATACAATATATAATGAAATATTATTCAGCCTTAAAAAGGAAGGACAAGTCAGGTCTGGTGGCTCACACCTGTAATTCCAGCAACTGGGGAGGTGGAAGCAGGAGGATCGCAGGTTCTAGACCAGAGGCAGCCTCTGTAACGTAGCGAGACCCTGTCTCAAAAAAAAAAAAAAAAAAAGGGCTGAGGGTGCAACCCAGTGGTAGACACTTGCAAAATATGTGTGAGGCCCTAGGTTCAACTCCTAAGTACCACACACACAAAAAAAAGGACATTCTGACACATGGTAGGACGTGGATGAGCCCTGAGGCATTATGCTAAGTAAGATAAGCCAGTCACAAACAGACAAATGCTGCTTATTTCCACTTGTAGGAGATAAACTACACTACAGAAGCCAAATTCGTAGAGACAGAAAGCATAGTGTTGATCACCAGGAGTTGGAAGCAGAGCTACAGAGTTTAACAGGTAGAAAGTTTCAGTTTTACACAATGAATAAGTCGCCGGAGACATGTTGCAAAACAATGTGAATACAATGCATATTCCTAAACTACACACTTTAAGATGTTTAAGCTGGCTGGTGCCATGGTACACAGCTGTGATCCCAGGGACTAGGAAGGTGGAGGCAGGGGGGTCATTAGTTGGAGGCCAGAGGCAGCCTGTGCAATCAGCAAGACCCTGTCTCAAAAAAAAGGGGGTCTGTAGGTGCCGCTCAGGGGTAGAGACTCGCCTAGCATGCGTGAGACCCTGGGTTCAACCATAAGTACAACAAGAAAAGTCTAAGATGGCAAATTTTATGTTATAGGTATTTTACTACAATTTTTTAAGCATAAAGGCAAAAAAGATGGCTTATCCTTTCAGTGTTGCTCAGCATCCCTCCTAATCTCAAATTGAAAGGAACTGGTGATGTCATTCGGAATCTGTCCCGTTCCAGAGGGACAGGGACTGTTTTACATCTGACCAGCCAGGGAAAAAGAAATTCAACCACCCAGTTTGGAGACCAATAAACACTCAGGACTTAAACCAAGAATTCTTCCACCCAGATAATGGTTCTTCGAGGATTCCTCTTTCCTGAGCAGGATTGCCAAAACACTGCACCTGTTCTCCCTGGATACAACACCACCACATCTGTGCCACATCTGTGAGACTTCTTTCTCTTGACTTCTATCTTAACATCCACTTTGTTCTTTCTCTGCTCCCCGAAGCTGTTCCTCCCACACACATGAAAGCAGCAAAAATTTTAAATGAAATGTTTTATGTTGAGGATCCAGGTTTCTCAACGTACTGTGTCAGCAAAGCAGGGAGACAGTGTAAGCACCGGGAAAGTAGGTTAGTGAGCCAGCGCTCTGCTCATTCATCCGAGGCCAGGCAGCCTCTGCAGTGATTCGTGTTTCCCTGGCTTTCACCCGGTCATGGCTGCGCTGCTTTCCTTCCCTCCTAACCCAGGCTAATGGAGCTTCCCGTTCCGTTGCTTTTTGAACTTTCCTATCAGGTTAAAGCACAGTGAGTTTAGTTCAGATGCTGGACTTTAATGTGATATGGTACAAACTGGAGGTAAATCTAACAACAAAGCCCGTTACGGATGCATGAAATCCAGCAAGTTTTCTGGGAAATTAAAGTGTGAACAGTTTGCTTCGCTCAGCAGGCACCACCCCATGCTCAAGTGTAAGAATGAGTTGCGTCTAGACGCACTCACACTAGCTTTGTGACCTTGGAAAAGTCTTTGGCCTTCACCTTGTTTTTCCCACCCATAAAATTATCACTGGACTGGGGTTTAGCTCAGTTGGTAGAGCGATGCTCCCCACTCTCTGAGGCCCTGGATTTCATCCCCAGCACCACAAAAATGGGAAAGACGTGGCAATCTACTCCTGCCACAATGCCGAAACAGCCATTGAAAACCCTAAGAGGATTGCTATGAGTGGGACAGGACTTGATGGCGCCTAACAACAATGAAATTATTGTTAACAAGATATATTTCTGATTTGAGATCTCCACTGCTGTTTGAGAGAAAAGATGAAGCCAGCGCTACCAGAAGCACTGCCATTGCCAGGTGGTGGACAGATGGGCTCCGAAGAGCCTTGTCCCAGCTCCACAGTCATGGCGGCCACACCCCTTCGAGCTACACACACAGTGGGGAGAGAGTCCAGAAGTAGAGCTGTGTTCCTACAGTGTCCTCAGACACATGTGGTCTCCAAAGGTCTACCAAGCTTGACCATTTGACCAATTCACAGGAAATTGTGACTTACTAATTTTTTACATAGATTCCAGAAATTTAAAATGGAACATTAAATGCTTCTGATTTTTCAAACATCTTAATGCATTATTAATAGTCATTACTCACCCAGGCGTGGTGCCACAAAGCCATAATCTCATCACTCAGGAGGCTGAGGCAGGAAGATCTCCAGTTTGAGGCCAGCCTAGGCTATACGACAAGATCCTGTCTCCGTCCCCTCCCACCCTAAAAACAGGCATTGCTTTTTTGTTTTGTTTTGTTTTTGAGATGGGGTCTTGGGATGTAACCTGAACTCCCTGATCCTCTGCCTCTGCTTCCTGAGTGCTGGAAACACAGGTGTGCACCACATACCCAGCTTATCATTACATAAAGCCCTTCAAAGATTTTAATTTATCTCATTTTTACCTTAGCAGCGTGTCATTAATAGGATATAATAATATCTACTTTGGTATCTGTCTACAGCTGTACCACCCTGGAGTCTGATCTCATCAGATCTCAGAAGCTAAGTAGGATAGGGCCAGGTTAGAACTGGGATGGGAGACCACCTGGGAACTTGACGCTGTAGGCTTGGGAGGAGGATCCAGCAGCCCACTCCCAAAACAATCAGCCATCAAAAACCCTGTGGATAGCAGAGAAGCACTGACATAATGCCAGGCATAGCACAGTGTCAGGTAATGTTTCGTTCTATTGTACATAAAGTTGCTATGAGTAGGATTGGACGTGATGGCGCCTAACCACAACAACTTGGTATGTAGGATGGGAATAGACTTAAAAATTGAACAATAATCCTTTAAATTTCTATCAACTAACATATGCTACCAGCAGTTCCATAGCATTTTGCAGTTTACAGGTGCTTTCAGCTTCATTTTAGCCACAATGTGCAACAAATGAAGCAAGTTTTCTCCTAGTATTTAGAAGAAACTCAGCTCCAAAAGTTGGGCACATTCCCAAGAAAGAGAGAGCTTCTGATGCATTAACATAATAGTAACTCTATCAAGGGCTGGGATTTAGCTCAGTTGGTAGAGCACTGCTCTGCAGTCTCTGAGGTCCTGAGTTCAATTCCCAGCATCGCAAAAATGGGAGAAGGACCTGGCACTCCATTCCCAAGGAAATCCTGAAACAGACAGCCATTGAAAACCCTATGAGGGTCGCTATGAGTTGGATACTGACTCGAGGGCACCTAACAAGAATAACAATAACTCTATCAAAACCTGGCATACAGTAGAAACCCAAGAAGCTACAATCTTCTTACTTATAAAAATGCATTAAAGAATTCGATTTTGGTTTTTTGTTGGTTTGACATTTCAGATTATTTTAGGCTGAGGATGAGTTACTAATTCCATTTAAACAGATATCAAAAATGCTCTTTTGTTTTATTATACTGTTTCTGAATGATCTCAGGCATAAAGATTGATACTTCTTTCAAAGAAAATCACTCTATGATACCAATAAAACAAAGTAAAGATGGTTTTTATTATTTCAGTTGAGTCAGCTTAATGGTTCTCAAATGAATTGACTTACCTATTCCTTCAGGTCCAAAATTTCTCAAGTTTTACTGTGAAGAAGAACATAAGGAAATCTTCAAAAGAATCAACCATCGTGCAAACGACTGCCTGTGGAGCTCACCCCTTTCTCACCGCTGATAGTTTTCTTCATCTGTTTAAGAATAAAATCGATGGCATATTGCTTGGCATATTTTTACATCAGATGCAAATACTTGAAACAAAACATGAAGAACTCCTTCCAGACTGGACAGAGAGAGGAGAGTGCAGGAATCCTCTGTTGCATTGTGTGGGGCTTGCTGGTTGGTTTAGCGGCTGGTGGAGCGCAAAGCACAGCAGGCGCTCTGCTTGTCACTGCTGTGAAATCAGCAGGGCTGAAAGTGTTTTGGCACCTGCTGCCACTCCTGTTGGCTTATCCTTGTGAATTTGCATTCTCTATTAGAATCAAGTCTAAGGAAATAGAGCAAGGAGGTGTTCAACTCCACCTGCAGTGTAAGCTTTCGCAGAGCTGTAGACAAACACCAGGTGAAACGACATCCAGCAACATCATGTCTCCCACCCGTATGAAACCAGTACCATTTTTACAGCCAACTTTTAAGGATTTAGCTTTATTTTTATTGTTTTAAATTTAGTGACAAGCTGGGCTTGGTAGTCCACACCTATAATCCCAGCAACTCGGTGGCGGAGGCAGGAGATCACAAGTTTGAGGCCGGAGGCAGCCTGAGTGACTTAGCCCTGTCTCAAGATAAAAAATAAAAAATGTGCTAGAGGTGCCACTTAGTGCTAGAGCTCTTGCCAAGTATGCGTGAGGCCATGAGTTCAACCCCCTATGGCAAAAAAATAAATAAATAAATAAATAAATAAAATTAGTGACAAATAAACTGGGCGTGGTGGCACACACCTGTAATCCCAGCACTTGGGAGGCTGAAGCAGGAGGATCAACACAAGTTCAAGGCCAGCCTGCTCCACATAGTGAGCTCCAGGCCAGCCTAGCCTCCTCAGAGAGACCCTGTCTCAAAAAACAAGCAAACAAAAAATTGTGACAAATATTTTTTAATTAACTGAAAGGTTTTTGATCCATGTATTTCTTTGAACTTAAGTGTGAGAGCCTGCAGAGGAAAAACAATTGAAAAATATGGTGTGGAGGTTTGCAAACTCCATTCACAGCCAATGCTCATCTTTTCATGAGATGGCCCAGCAAGCTCTACACTGAAATAACATAGTGACAACTCATGCTTTTTATAATCCACAGAATAAAAGTAAGCTTACAGACAAGATTTCCTCAAGATGATGTTCTTCTCCCATAGAGTTCCTTAAATTTTTTGATATCTGCCAATCTTGTCCACAAATGAGCATCACCAATAAATGACTGAAAAAATAAACTGACAGCAAAAGAATATTTACTGAATTTCTAATAATGTTTTTCAGATATTTATAGGAAACAACTGGTTTTTCTCTATGAAAAGTTTTCTTAGTTGACAGAAATAAATGTCAGCATTTTCAGCATATTCTATAAAAAGTGACATGATTCCCAGTTTCGCTTGAAAAAAATTATTTTTTGACATTATGCTAGGTAAAAATCATAAACTTCTGGGCAAAAGAAAAATACTATAAGTAATAAAAGAGAAATTGGAGGGGGGAATTACAAACAAAATACAATGAATTTTTAAATAAATCAATGAGGAAAAAAGAAACAAACCTACAGGAAAACAGAAAAGGGCAAGAACAGGCATTTCCCAGACACCACAACACGATTCCCGTGACTCCCTCGGTGGAAAGGAGGGGCTGCACGGTCTGGTGTAACAGTGGCGCATTTGGTTCCTCCACAGCATGGGGCTGACGTCTGCTGAGACCATTCAACTCTGCTCCACTTCAAATCCATGTCCACCAAAGAATCTCTCTCCTCCTCCTTCTCCTCCTCCTCTCCTGCTCCTTTTCCTTCTTGCTCTCCCTCCTCTCCCCTCCCTTCCCCTTTTCCTTCTCCTCCTTCTTGAGACTTGACCTCTCTATGTTACCCAGGCTGGTCTCCAACCTCTGGGCTCAAGCAATCCCCATGCCTCAGCCTCGTAACTGAGACTACAGGCACATGGCACTGTGTCTGGCCACCAACCAATCTTCTGATGATTTCTAAATTTGGGGAACCTGAAGCGGGATGAAGTTTGGTGTAAATCACTACCGAATAAATTAACTCTGGGGCACTGGGAATGTAGCTCAATGGAAGAGCACTTGCCTAACATGCAAGAGGCCATGTCAAATTATTTAGTTTGCTACCTCTGAAAACACCTTGCAAGGAGATTTTCTGGGCATTTGCAGCAGGGCTGATTCCTCACCTGGGCCAGGTGGTGGAGAGTCTAGGGCCAGTGCTCATGGGGAAAAGGTATCAGACAGGACCCCGAGAAGTTCAGCCCTGAGCAACCTAGAGCCCCAGGGAAGGCGGGGACTGAGCCGTCTCACGGAGCAGGGAGCCCTGGCTTCTTTCCGCATTCCACAGTCTCCAGAGCCGTTCCACAAGCAAGGAGCACAAAGCCCTGGCCCAGCTTCTCTGCATCCTACTCTACTCCACATGCAGGAGTGCGTCTGTGAGCCAGACAACTGGCTTTTCTATTTCTACACTTAACAGAACCATCGGTCTTCATGTAACATAGTGCAAGACGTTCTCATCTGAGCGCTCAACTTCCTCAAGCCCACTGGAGAAAGAGCCTTCGCTGGGCAACTAGTCAGATAGGTTCACGGAAATATCTACAAGCCTCTCCCTGATATCAGTGATGCAAGACCCTCTCTGTGTGGTTGCTACCCCACCACCTCTTCTGCTCTATGGAGGGAGGAGAGGGTTATGTTTCCTTCTTGCCCTAACTAAGCAAGATAGGTTTGAAGAAAACCCGGGGAGAGACTGGCATGTCTCCGGACAGATGGGCAAGCAGTATCCAGCACCCAAGTGTGGAAGTCTGAGGGTGAAAGGCAGCAGCCAAGCTCAGAGGCCAGGATTTCCTGTGAACGCTTGCTGTGCCAGAGCCTGGCAGAATGAGGCCACCCTGGTGCTGGGCTGCCCCTGAGCCAGACTCAGACCCCACAGGAGACAGATGATCATCTTAGAATGAACTGGACCAATGGTTTGCTCCTCCAGGTAAGCAATGCCACAAGCTGAAGAATGAGTGTTGGGGGTCATTGCAACCCAGAAGCGGAGACAAAAGTACAGTCTCTACTGAGAAGGGACAAGTGTAGCACGGAGGAGATGACCTTTTAACGAATTGTGGAATCAGCAAGTTGTAAACTCCATATTCTTAACTCAACCTTGGTTAGAAAATGTGCAATGGTTAATTGTAGGTGCCAACTTGACTGGATTAAGAGATACCTGGATAACTGGCAGCACATTATTTCTGGGTGTCTGTGAGGGGGTTTCTAGAGAAGACTGGAGTTTGAATCAGTGGACAGAGTAGAGAGACCTACCTTCACCCCATGTGGGGGCCTTCCAATTGGCCGAGGGAGGGAGAGAACAGAAGGGCAGAAGAGACGTGAATTATCATTGGCTCTCTCGCTCTCTCTCTTTCTCTCTCTCTCCCTCTCTCTCAGAGATGCAGGGACAGCCACCTTCTCCTGTCTGACATCAGAACTCCAGGTTCTCTGGTCTCAGACACTGAGACTTACACTAGCTGCCCCACCAGCTGGCTCTAGCCATTAGCCTCAAACTGAGAGGCTCACCATGGCCACTCCAGTTCTCAGGCCACCAGCTTCTTGGTTCCCCAGCTTGTGGATGGCATATTGTGGCACTTCTCCTCGGCCTCTAGAATTACATACCAATTGCCCTAACAAATCCTTTCTCATATATATATAAAGGGTGCCAAAAACATATACACATGTTAACTATTAAAATTGTAATAATATATACTGATAACAAAGGATGAATCGAGTCAGATTTAACTTCTGCAACTACAGGAGGTACTCTACGTGCTCACCATCATAATTCAACTCAGCTTCAGAAAGGCATATGTAGATAACATCTCTTAAAATATATGTGCTTTTTTTGGCATCCCCAGCATATGTATGTGTGTATAAAACCTAAAATATATCTTGTACCATGTATAATATATAGTGTATAACATGAATTACACCTAAAAATGTGAGAACTGAGTAAAACATGGCCGTGATGCTGGGAAAGCCTGTACTGCTTGAGCATGAAGGGGTCCTCTGGCGGGGGCCCAGGAGGAAAGTAGAGCTGTGGAGAAAGACTCCACAAAGTCACTTTGTTGTTGTTGTTGTTGTTGTTAGGTGCCGTTGAGTCAATTCCGACTCATAGCGACCCTATGTACAGCAGATCGAAACACTTGCCAATTCTGTGCCAGGCAAATGATCTTACTTATGTTTAAGCCCATTGTTGCAGACACTGTGTTAATCCATCTGGTGGAGGGTTTTCCTCTTTTGCGTTGACCTGCCACTCTCCCAAACATGATGTCCTTCTCCAGGGATTGATCTCTCCTGACTACATGTCCGAAATATGTAAGACACAGTCTGGCCATTCTTGCTTCCAAGGAGCACTCTGGTTGCACTTCTTCTCCATTTATTGTGAAGTTGCGTGCTGACCCAGTCGTAAGGATTTTTGTTTTGTTGATGTTTAGTCGCAACCCATACTGAAGGCTATGATCTTTGATCTTCATCAGTAAATGTTTTCAATCCTCTTCACTTTCAGCAAGCAGAGTTGTGTCATCTGCATAACGCAGGTTGTTAATGAGTCTTCCTCCAATCTTGATGCCACATTCTTCCTCATAAAGTCCACCTTCTTGGATTATTTGCTCAGCGTATAAATTGAAGAGATAGGGTGAAAGTATACAGCCCTGACACACACCTTTCTCAACTTTAAACCACTTAGTGTTTCCTTGTTCTATTCAAACAACTGCCTCCTGGTTCATGTACAGATTTCTCATGAGCACAATTAGGTGTTCTGGTATTCCCATTTTCTGAAGTGTTATCCATAATTTGTTATGATCCACACAATCAAATGCTTTTGTGTAGTCAATAAAACATAGATAGACATCTTTCTGATATTCTCTGCTTTCAGCTAATATCCACGTGACATCAGCAATGATGTCCCTGGTTCCCCGCCCTCTTCTGAATCCCACATGATTTTCCGGTAATTCCCTGTCTATATACTGCTGCAGTCGCTTCTGAGTGATCTTTAGTAGAATTTTGCTGATGTGTGATATCAGTGATATTGTCCAATAGTTTGCACATTCAGTTGGATCCCCTTTTTTGGGAATAGGCACAAATATGGATCTCTTCTAGTCAGTTGGCCAAGTAGCTGTTTTCCAAATCTGTTGGCATAAACATGTTAACACCTCCAGAGCTGCATCTGTTTGTTGAAACATCTCTACTGGTATCCCATCAATTCCTGGTCATCAAACCATGGAGGAACAGCCCAGAGGCATGCTGGAGGCGGTTGGGACTCCACTTCCACCACAGAATGCTCATGGGATCTTGGAGTTCACTGCCCAAGCCCCCGTTGTCTCTGCTCTCTGCACTCAGGTGCAGCTCTTCCTCGCTCCCCTCAGCCAGGGCTGAGGGTGCAGCCAAGCTGCCCTCTGGAAGGCATGGCCAGGAACTCAGCTGGGTCCTCGTGTGCTGACTCTGTAGGCACAGGGAATGCCACAGGGAGCCACCAGCAGCTGCTACTAAAGCACTATCAGTTGGATCCGTGGACTGGAGCCCCCAGGGGGAGCCTCCACTAGGGCGATGTCCCGTGGAGCTGTGGGAGCGGCCATACCTGACACCCCAGCGGCATCACGTGCAGCTCCAGTTGGGGAGAGCCGTCGGCTGGCAACAGTATCGCAAGAGCTGCATCCTGCAGAGCCAGGGGCGCAACCCATCCCCACGTGACCAGAGGAGGCTGCAGAGTCCAGACGTAATGTTTGTCTTGCTGGGTTTTGAACTTATTTGGGACTTGTTACCCCTTCTTCCTTCTGGCTTCTCCCTTGGACATGAGAAGGTCTCTGCTGTGCCTGTCCCTGGAAGCACAGAACTCATCCGTTTCACAGCTCACAGCTTGGCCGCAGTTGGCCTCAGGATGAAATTGGGCCTGTATCTCGACTGTGTCTGCCCTGCCTGGTAATTAGGTAAGATTCTGGGTGTTGGTGCTGGAATAAGTTAAGACTTTCCGAACTGCTGGGGTGGAATGCAGGTTTTCTGTGTGTGAGAAGGACGTGAATTGGGGGAAGAATGTTATTTTGGATGCATGTGTCCCTCCAAAATTCATATCTTGGAATTTAAACCCCAAGGTGATGCTACTAACCGGGGGGCGGGGGGGGGTGCTTTGGGAAGCAACAAGGGCTCTACTCCACATTAGTGCCCCACTCAGCAAGTGAGGACACAGCACGGATCCCTTCCACCGTGGGATGCACCAACACGATGCCCCCTGGAAGCAGAAAGCAGCCTTCACCAGACACTGAATCTTCTGCCACCTTGATATTGGGTTTTCTGGCCTCTGGAACCATGTGGAATAAATGTCTATTGTTTATAAACTATCCAGTTGAAGGTATTTTATTGTAGCAGAAGAAACAGACTAAGAAAAGGTAAACAGGACAGAAGCTAGAGGCCTTAATCAGTAGTTAATAAACAGAAGTTCTCAAAGTGAGGTCCACAGACCCCTGGAGTCCCTTGAAAGCTTAACAGTTTCCCAAGACTTAAGGATGCTTGCATGATTGGTTGGTTGGTTCGTTGGTTGGTTGGCTGGGGATTTTTTGAGACAGGGTCTCGCTATGTAGCCCAGGCTGAATGTGAACTCATGATCTTCCTGTCTTAGTCTCCTGAATGCTGGGATTAAAGGCAAATACCGCCATGCCCAACTTAAAGTTTTTTAAATAAATAAGTGGCAGTATTATGAATGTGTTTCATTTAATTTTGTGCATCATTTGGATGATGTGCATGAATGAAACAATATTCTATAAAAGAACGCATTCTATAAAAAAAACGCATGCTACAAAAATCATTGCATGGGTTAAAGATCTAGCCCATGTACAAGATAGGCCAATGGATTTTAATGTAAGAGTACAAAGAGTCCATTCCTATGGAACCCTGGGAGCAGATGTCAGAGTGGGCAAGTGCAGAATATCAGTTATCTAATATTTTATAAGGGGCTGGGATTTAGTTTGATTCCTAGCACTGCAAAAATACAAGAAGGACATGGAAGTCCGTTCCTGAGGCAATCCCAAAACAATCAGCCATTGAAAACCCTTGTAGGGTCAGACATGACTGAACAGGACATAACAACAACAACAACAATATTTTATAACAACCATAAAATATCAGTGACATACAACATTTGTCATTTATTTCTCACATGGCTGGAGACAGTTCTGGCACCTTGGCTGAGCCCATCCTTGTGTCTGCAGGTGGACTGGAGGCTGGCTGGTCTACGCCAAGTTCAGCTGGGTAGCTCAGCTTTAAGCTGAAGGTCCAGTCAGTTGGCGGTCTTACAGGGTGTTGGGGTTAGGTCTCCTCTACGTGTGTTCCAACTCTAGGGGTAACAGCTACCAAGGGCAAACTTCTCAAGGCAGAAGCACAGAAGGACAAACAGGAAAATATGATGCTAGGTGTAGACTCAGCACTGTACACTGTCACTCCCGCCTACATTCCATCAACCAGTCAATCAGATGATCAAGTCCAAAGCCAAGGAGCAGACATAAAAGAGATGCAACAGCACGTGGCAAAGACACAGGGTGTGGGTATAGAATGGGGTGAAGAATGGGGCCACAGACAAGTAGAAGTATCAGGACCAAAACAGAGTACAAAAATAGTGTAATGTCACCAGGCATGGTGGCTCATGCTTTTAATCGCTGTGACTCAGGAGGTAGAAGCAGGAGAATTGCAGGTTTGAGGCCAGAGGCTGCCTGCATAACTAAGGGAGACCCTGTCTCAAGATAAAAGAGGAAAAATGGAATGGAGTTACAACTCAGTGGTAGAACACTTGTAAAGTATGTGTGAGGCCCTGTGTTCAATCCCCAAGTACTACAAAAAAAAAAAATAGTGTAATGTCATCAACCAGTATCCAACCAATAGGAAACACGGCCATAAGACATTATTCAATTTTACAAGATGAAAACGTCCTGGAAATCTGTTGCACAACAATGTAAATATATTTAACACCACGATACACTTAACTGGGCTGGGAGTCTAGGTCAGTTGGTAGAGTGCTTGCTCTGCATGTTCTGAGGCCCTTGGTTCGATCTCCAGCACCACAAAAATGGGAGAAGGACTGGAAAGCCCACTCCCAAAACAATCCTGAAAATAAGCAGCCATGAAAAACCCTGTGAATAGCAGAGATACACTGACATAGTGCTAGGCATGGCGCAGTGTCAGAGAGTGTTTTGTTCTGTTGTACATAGGGTTGCTATGAGTCAGACCTGACTTGATGGCACCTAACAACAATAACAACAGCAATATACACTTAACTACATACTTAAACATTGTTTGGATGAGAAATTTCTTCATGTGAGGGGTTTTTTCTCACCAAAATTGAATGTTTTTTTAAAAAGTAATCCATCATAGATTCAGTTGTGGCAGCCAGCCTCCAAAATGTTCCTCAACAGCTCCTACCTCCTGATATTCATGCTTCTGTGTGAATATTGTTGTTCCAGAAGTAATGGTGTGTCATTTCCAGGATTTCAGACCTTCTTTCTCTCTCTCTCATAACTCACTCTGGAGGAAGCCAGATACCATGTGCAGCCTGTGAGAGACAGATGTAGCAAGGAACTGAAATCTCCAGCCAACAGCAGGCAAGGAACTGAGGCTGCCAACTAACTATGTGGGAGAGCTTGGAGCAGATCTTCCCCAACTGAGCCTTCAGATGAGACAGCAGCCCAACCGACAGCTTCACTGCCAGTCCCAGATTCCCTGGCCATCAGAAACCATAAGGTAACAAGGGTTTGTTGCTGTTAGCTGCTATATTTGGAGGTAATTTGTAATCCAGCCATAGATAACTAGTACCACATGTGATGGTTGTTGATATTCATTACTACTCAGGGCACAGAAATATCCTGACATGTTTTATGAATCTTTCATAAGAAGATGCCACTTCAGGCAGCCTCCTGATACCACGTACAACTTAGCGTACTCAGCTTCCCTGGGTGACACTAACTGTAACCCTCAGACAACAAGGCAGTTTGATTATGCTGAAACCTATATCTTTCTACTTTTCTTTTTTTCTGGTACTTGGGGGTTGAAACCAGGGCTTCACTGTACTTTGCAAGTGCTCCACCACTGGGATGCACCCCAGTCCATTTTTTACTTTTTATCTCAGTACACTATGAATAGCAGAGAAGCACTGATAATATTTGTTGGAGAGTGTTTCATTCTGTTGTACATAGGGTCGCTACAAGTCAGACCTGACTCAACGGCACATAACAACAATAACAACAACAACAATAACAACAACATCTCACAACAGGGTCTTGCTAAATTACACAGGCTGCCTCTGGCCTTGAACTTTCGATCCTCCACCTCCAGAGTATCTAGGATTACAGGTGTGTGCCACTGTGCCCTGCTCCATATCCTCCTATTTTTCAGGGTAACTAAGAATTTTACAGAGAAGAAAAGACTAGGAGGTGACCCAAATAACAAAGAACTCAGCCATTTTTCTTTAGAAGAACTAACATTTAAAGAAAATTTGAAAGATGGTATCCTTCAAATTCACCGAAGAATAGCCAGGTAGTGTTTCTTCAAGAGAATAAAGCAAGGACACAGCTATTTTGACAAGAATAATGTGGTGTGATTGCACCTCCCATTCAAAAAAATTCAAAGCAGGTTAGTAATTTGTACTTGTAGAATCTATCATCATTACTGTATCACTGGAAAGACAAGAGAAAATGCACTTGGAATGCATTTTTAAAAGACAGTAGGTAATACAAGTCATTCTTTAAGTGTGACCTGAATCAGCTGGCTACTGACTGAGGAGCTAGAGATACACTCTATAAAAGATAGGCAATAAAGTACTTTTTGTTTTGCTTTATTTTAAGGTGGATTTGGTTTTTAAAAGTAAAATAAAATTTTTATTTAGTAGCAAGTATTCGCAAAGGAACCACAGAAGGTGTATTGTGCAATGTCATCTATTTCAGAGATAGTTAACCTCCAAGGGCAACGTCAGCAGAAACACTAACAGCCAGCTAAGGAGTAAATCAAGCTAGGGGAGCAGAAGGTCAAGATCAGCGTATCAGACATAACTCAGGCCTGCTTCGCCAGCAGGAGGGACTTTCCCAGGTCCATCTCTGCTACTGGGACTTGGAAATTAAGCGGAAAGGTCTAGACTGTGTGAGAGATGTTGTTGTTGCTGTTGTTAGGTGCCGTGGAGTCGGTGTCCAACTCATAGAGACCCTGTGTACAACAGGGGAAACACTATTGTCAGTGCTTCTCTGCTGTTCACAGAGTTTTCAACAGCGGATTGATTTTTGGGAGTGGGTAATCGCGCCCTTCTCCCAAGCCTACAGCACCTGTGTTCCCCGGTGTCTCCCATCCGAGCACTGACCAGGCTGACCCTGCTTAGCTCCGTGATGTGACGGGTCGGACCCTCAGCGGTGCGGCCGCAGCCCAGGCCCCCTGAAGGGCGTCCGACTCGGCCTCTGTCCTCCTGGCTCCGCTTCAGTGCCCAACCCCTGTGGCCACTGCTGCAGCTGCAGGCGCCGCCTGTTTAACACCGAAGGACACCGGACACGTGGCTGCGACCGGGTCCCCACGCCCACGCCCCGTGGGAGCTGCCGGGAGGCCATGGGGCGGGGCGGGCGGACCGGGGGAGGCCGTGCTACAGGGCGGGCCGCGCCCTGGTAGCGGCGGAAGGCGGCGGAGACCGAGAGCGGCCATGGCGGCACCCAGCGCGCTGCTGGTGATGGGCGTGAGCGGCGTGGGGAAGTAGGTGCTGCGCGTGGGGCTGCGCGGGCTCTGGGAGGAGGACGGGCGGCCTCTGCGTCCCCGGGCGGCCTCCACTCCCCAGGTCATTCCGCCGCCCTGGGCCCCGGAAAGGGAGCCTTGACCTGGACGAGGGGAAGCCTGGCCCGGAGCTGTGGCTCAGGGGCAGGGTCGCCCCGGCTGCCCGGCGCCGTCCCCAGGGCCCCACACACAGCAGAACAGAACAGGGCGCCGGGGTCTCCGGCTGGAGGAAGGAGCATTTGCCGTGGTGTGGCGTGGCGTGGCTCCAGTGAGTCCCAGGACTCGGTTCTGACTGTGTGAGCTTGGGCAGGCGCCCTGTGAGCCCTGGCTCGATGGCAGGGGTCTCACCACATGGTGACAGCTGCCCATCCAGGAACTGCTGACCGCGCTCAGCCCCCATGCTGTGTCATCGTCACAGCGACCAGGGTGGATGGCATCCCTGTCCTCAGAGTTTACACTGTAGTGGGGCAGGCAGAAGAATGACTGGGTTACAGGGTGTCAGCCAGTGATATGTGGCCTAGGGGGAAATAAAGGAGAGCAAGCGGAAGAGAGCACCTCGCAGGGCCAGCGGGAAGCTCCTGTGAGGAAGTGCCTCACAGTGATAAAGTGAATAAAGACTCCCTAGCAAGGGAGGGGCCTGCAGCCAAAGCCCTGTGGCATCCGATCCAGTCAGATCTCAGAAGCTAAGCAGTGTCAGGCCTGGTTAGTACTTAGATGGGAGACCGCCTGGGAACACCAGGTGCTGTAACCTTGGGAGAAGGACCTGGCAACCCACTCTCAAAGAACAATCAGCCATTGAAAACCCGATGAACAGCAGAGAAGCACTGACAATAGTGTTTCCCCTGTTGTATGTGGAGCCGCTATGAGTTGGATACTGACTGGAAGGCACCTAACTACAAGCAAGGGAGGGAATAAGCCATGTAAAACTGGGGAAACGGCATTGTAGGAAATGGGAATGGCAAGTGCAAATGCCCTGACGCTTGGCTTCTGCCAGGACCAGCAAGGGAGCCATTGTAGCTCAGAGATAGGAGGAATGATGGGAGATGAGGTCAGAGAAACAGTGCTGGTGAAGAGATGGCAGGAGTCACGTACTTGAGATGTTTTGAAGGGAGAGTCTAAAAGATGAGTTTGTAGACTGAATGTGAGGTATGAGAGGGAGAGAGGAGTCAGGATGAGTGAAGCTTTTATACCTGGGTAATTGGGAGAAGGCAGATGCTGCAGACCTCGCTAGGGAGCCAGGCAGAGCAGGTGTGGAAAATAAATATCAGCAGCTCCATGTGGGATATGGTGGACTGGATGGGCCAGTCAGTCATCCAAGTGGATTTGTCCAGGAATGGTTGGATCGCCAAGTCTGGTCTTGAGAAGAAAAGGACTTTCAATGTAGAAGTGGGAACTACCAGTCTGTGGCTGCATTAGGGACAAGATGATAACATCACCAAGCCAGTGAGTGTAAATACAGGAGCTAGCCAAAGAGTGAGCACTGGGCTCTCAGATGGTTAAAGGTCAGGAGAGATAGTCAAGTGCTGCTGACTGAGTAATAAAATGACTGAGCATTGATTATACTGGCTGTACGATGGAGCAACATTGACCTCTTTGATGAATTTTGTGAATCCATGTTAGGGCCCTGCAGGATTTTTAATTACACTACTTAAATACGGAAAAATAATTGCCACTGCCTAATGGCTTAAGAGAACCATAGTCTCAGAACAGACTCCATTTAAAACACTGTTGAAATGAAATAATGTCAAGTAGGAAGTTTGCCTGTTTGCTGTTCATTGTCTTCCCCACCTAAGAAATATTTTGCTCTTTAATTTACTGATATATGTGTCTACAATAGTGCCTGATCTATAATAGGTGCCCAGTAGGTTATTTGTTGACTTGGAGAGTGAATGAATGAGCTATTTGAGAAATAGCAATGTTCTTCAGGGCACCCAGCCTTGGCACTCACTGCCTGGCCTCAAAGGCTGTCTTCTGGAACCTTGGTGGCAGCCTCCATAACTATTTTTGTTGTTGTTGTTTTTGCAGTATTGGTAGGCTGAACTTAGGGCCTCACATATACCCAGCAAGCACTCTACCAGTGAGCTGTACCCCAACCCCTTTTTTGTTGTTGTTGTTAGGTGCCATGGAGTCGGTATCCGACTCATAGCGACCCTCATAGGGTTTTCAATGGCTGTTTCGGGATTGCCTTGGGAGTGGATTGCCAGGCCCTTCTCCCATTTTTGCGGTGCTGGGAATTGAACTCCAGACCTCAGAGACTGAAGCACAGTGCTCTACCAACTGAGCTAAATCCCAGCCCCTAACCCCTTTTTAGTTAATTAAAAAAAAATTTTTTTTTTTACCTTGACACAGGGGCTTGCTAAATTATTCAGGCTGCCTCTGGCCTCACACTTGCAACCTTCTTGCCTCTACCTCCTAAATCACTGGGATTGCAAGCATGTGCCACTGACCTGGCCATAACCCCTAATTCCTGCATTCCTCATGCCTGCAAAACCAGTACCACATGGAGGTCACCAACGGTGGTTGCTAGCTCAAGCGGTAGCTGGGTCCTTTTGGACTATGGCTGCAGGGGCAGCCTCTGTGTGCCCCGGCTGAGGAGACATTTCCCTGGGTGGCCCCCTTTCAGCAGGGAATCCTGGAGGCCTTTCAAATGATCTCCCTTCAAATGGGTTTTTTGTTTCATGCCCTGGGACTTTGGATGGGAGGGGTCTAGCCAACTCTTTCTGTGCCACCAGAGAATTTCTTTCATCCCATTGAAAAGGTTGAGGCTTCCTTTTCTGTGGTTTCTCTACCAATGAAGGCCTCCTGGCTTGAACCAGCCCTGTGAGCATAACTTTAGACAAGCCACAGCATCTTTTAACTGCATATTTTTCAGATCTTTTTTTCTGTTCTGCTATTTTCTTTGTTTTTTTATAAATCTGACTGAATGCAGCAGGCCACAACCATGCCACAACCCCCACATCTTGCTGCTTTTGTGATATTTCCTCCACCAAGTTAATTACTCCATTACTTTTAAATTCAGCCTCACCTAGGTCTTTAGGACATGGGCAGAACACAGTCTCCTTGCTAGAATATAACACAAATCCCCTCTAGGCCAGTGTCCAGTACAGTCCTCATTTTCCTCTGAAATCCTGTGAGTTCCATCTGTATTTCGCTCAGCAGCAGCTTTCTAGTCTTCTGAACTCTTCCCCAGAATGGCGCCTTGACCTCTGCATACATCACTCTAGGGCTTCTGGCACTCACGACATCATCTGCACTCACAACATCATGACATTCTCTCCCCCACTCTTTCAACTCCTCCCACAAACAAGTTCTAAAGGCCTAACAACAACATGGTCAGGTTTCTGCTCAGCAGTGACCTCACTCTCTGGTACCAATTTTCTATGTTAGTCAAGTGGTCCATTGCTGTGGCAGCGAAATCAACCTAGGCAAACTTATGGGGGAAGAGATGATTTACTGGGGGACTCACAGTTAGAGGATCAGTCCATAATGGTGGCAGGCCAGGTGGCAGTTAGCAGCAGGGAGGTTCGCCATGGCAGATAACCTCATAGCATGGCAATCAGGAGGCTCTTTCTGGCACTTTCTTAACAAGAGAGACAAGACCCTTGTTAGACAACAGTATCCAGCTAGAGTTAAGCACGTTTTGTTTTCATCTTGCACGTCTTTCTGGTTACCTTCTACTTAAGGCAAGGAATAGTAGCTTCCTATATAAGGGGAAATAGCCCTGTGGCCCTGTGGCATCCAATCCCATCAGATCTTGGAAGCTAAGCAGGGTCGGGCCTGTTTAGTACCTGGATGGGAGACCGCCTGGGAACACCAGAAGCTGTAGGCTTGGGAGAAGGACCTGGCAACCCCCTCCCAAAAATCAATCTGCCATTGAAAACCCTATGAACAGCAGAGAAGCACTGACAATAGTGTTTCCCGTTGTACAGAGGGTCGCTATGAGTTGGATACCGACTCGACGGTATCTAACAACAACAACAACAACATATAAGGGAAGGAAAAGGAGTTTCTTGAATCCACTTTCAAAAGTGAAGTAAGTACATAAAAATCACACAGGGACTAGCATTTTAATCCCAGCTGGGGCAGTTGTCTGCTTCCTAAGCATCCTTGAGAGAAAGGAAGAGCTATACTCATCAGGCAAAGGTAGTGATTAGAACATCTGTGTCCTCTCCACAGATCGACCGTGGGCGCCCTGCTGGCCTCCAAGGTAACCTGTTCTAATGTCTTCTATGTGTCCCACTTTGTTCCTGTCTCATTTCCTCTGCCCTTTTCTTCTGACATTAGTGGTTTGCGCAGATACCTCCACTGGGCTCTGAAACTATTGGAGCAAGTGGTGCACACCTGTAATCCCAGGGACTCAGGAGGCAGAGGCAGGAGGATTGCATATTCAAGGCCAGAGGCAGCCTGCACAACTTAGCAAGACCCTGTCTCAAAATAAAAATTTAAAAATAGGGGGTGTAGCCCAGTGGTTGCAAAAGCATGCATAAGGCCCAGGTTCAACCCCTCGTACCACCAAAACAAACAGACAAACAAACAAAAAACTATTGGAGCAATTCAGGTTTCTTCTCGGCAATTACAAATAGTGATGAATGAAAATTGGGGCTGCCTCAGCCTAGCAGCAGGGAATTGCAAAGTGGCCTTACTGGGGCTCTCCCCTCCTATGTGTGTGTGGGGGGGGTGGATAATGGGAGAGCAGGCGGTGGTGGTCTCTACACTTGCCCAGTAGTCACTCCCTGGTGGTGTTACATGGGTGGTACTGCCTGCCACAAACGCCCTTCCCTTTGTTCTTAAAGCTGGGATGGAAATTCTACGATGCTGACGACTATCACCCGGAGGAAAATCGGATAAAGATGAGAAAAGGAATACCGCTGAATGACCAGGTACCCCCAGCCCTCCGTGGCCAGCACACTACTCCACCCGGTGACACAGGCTGAGATCTCTAAGCACTGGGTACAGTCGAGGTCCCATCATGAGAGGAGCCAGGTTCAGGTGTTCTAAAGAACTAGGAGCACAGTAGGTCATCCACGTCCGTTACCCCAGGAAGAGGGAGAGAACCTCTCAGGAAGATTGGAGACGCTGCAGGTGTGCTATGCAAACTTCCTCTGGCTTCAGATTCCTCACAGAGGGTTTATCTGAGGGGAGGTTTGTTTTGGAGGGTTTGAAGGACAGGACCAGGGCATGGCTCCCATAGGGTTATTGTGAACCCCCCTCTGCGTCTGCGGTCGGAAGCACCAAAAGAAGATGTGTGATACGGTGAGAGATGTGTAAACACATCAGAACCGGGAAATCACTTACACGTTGGGGAGATTAAGGCGGAGGGAAATAACATAGCAGTGCTTCAGGGGAATTTTTATTATTATGAAAACAGCCCCTGACACCAAACCAAGGCCAAGAAAATGTCTCCACAGTTAACTGCACAGTGACCTGGCCCCTCAGCCAGTGCACGGCCTGCTTCTCAAAACAACTGCGATCTCTCTGGACCTTAACATGTGTGGCCATGTGTAACTGCACTTCTATACAAACAATACTGGCAAAGTCACTTTGAGTCTGTTTTAATTTCAGGACAGGATTCCATGGCTCTTCAACTTGCATGACATTTTACTAAGGTAAGAGACCACTGGGCTTTGGCATAAGCCAATGAGTGAAAAATCCACCATAAAGGACAGGAACAAAATACTCTTGAAATCACAACTGGCTAATGATAAAGGACCACAGAAATAGAATGCACTTCTATCAGGTAACCAGCACTGACTTCAGCCAGCCACAGACAGTACATAGTGTAGTCGGTCTCTGGAGGCAAAACTCCCTGTCCACAGTTACAGGCGGCAAGTATGGACCAGCCATGTAGTTTCCCTAAGCCTGTCTCTACATCTGTAACATAGGAGTCAGTAGTTCCTACTCACAGATTATTGCTAGCAACAAGGTGGTGCATAGGTTATACTTAGAACAATGACTAACACACAGCAAGTCCTCCAAAATGTTGACTGAGGGCTTGGGGTGTAGTTGGCATGCACAAAACCCTGAGCTGTCTTGCTTATCACTTTTTCTTCCCCCTGCTTCCAGCAGTGACAACCAGGAAGGTCTGGGGCCATTTGTAAGTCAACAGATAATTGGCCACCAGAATTGGAGTTCTGCGTTGTCCAGCTGCCTCTGAACCAGCAGGGGCCCTCCACCCATCTGTAGGCCTGGCCAGACTAGAAATCCTGGTTGGGACTGGCAAAGGATAAAGGAAAGGCCAGGAGATGGATTATAAATCTTACTTTCTTACATAAAGTTCTCTTTTATCAAACTAAAACCATGTGGGCCATGTGAAGTTATTATCTACTTACCCCAGAACATTCCCCTGCAGCCGTACCACTGTGGCATCCCATCCCGTCAGATCTCAGAAGCTAAGCAGGGTTAGGCCTGGTTAGTACTTGGATGGGAGACCACCTGGGAACACCAGAAGCTGTAGGCTTGGGAGAAGGACCTGGCAACCCCCTCCCAAAAATCAATCCGCCATTGAAAACCCTATGAACAGCAGAGAAGCACTGACAACAGTGTTTTGCCTGTTGTACATAAGGTTGCTATGAGTCGGACACCAACTCCAGGGCACCTAACAACAACTGAACATTGAGTTTGCTTTTTTCATACCCTGTTAATGTGGCTGGATGTGCTTAGTGTTCTGACTTAGGAGTTCCACTTTTAGGGCTTCAGGGTTTGAGAATTCCTGCTCGCCTGGGTCTCTGACAGCTGTAGACTCATAGGGGTCTCTTCACTGCTGTGTAATACTGACTGGGAATGGATGCAGAGGTGGGGGTCTGTAGGAGGGCACAGATCAGACCTCCTGACTGAGAACACAGAGCTCTCACAGTGGCCCCGGGGAAGAGCCAAGGCTCAGCCTAGGTTTGTTTCTGATGACATGCTCCATCTACCGGGTCCAGCCTAGCTTGGCTGTAAGATCAAAAGGGAGCACTCAGAACTCTCAGTTCTGAAGAGAACTGTCTACTAGATACTCAGGCCAGCCTCCACTGTCCCCTCCTAACTCCAGAGCCCCTTGCTGGTCTCAGAATGACTGTTGGCCACTCACTGTAGCTGGATGGACACTGAAGGTCACTCATGGAGTCTGGTCACACGGGTCGCCCCTTTGTGGTATGGGTCACACTGCCTCTGATTCTGCCCAGGTCTCTCAGTGCATCTCTGGAAACCTCACACAGCTCACCTTGCCACAAGGGACTATACCCCGTTTTCTCCCCCAGCCAGCTCCAGCTCTGCCCTGGCAGCCAAACCTACCCCAAGCCTCTCCCACCGTGCTGCACAGTGGGAGTGGGGAGCGGCTGGTGTGGAAACAAATATTGACCATGCAGCTGAGCACCTAGGCTGAGCTGCTGGGCTGTGCAGCGCGGGCCAGTGGGTCCTGTGTCCACCCTGAAGCCAGACCACATCCTGTACCCACAGGAGCGGAGCCAACACTCAGCACTTCTGCACACCAGGCACCTCGGTCACCTTCGTCCTTCTGGCTGCTCTGTGGGCAGGTAACCATGATGAACTGACACCAGAAAGGCACACACTTTTGCCCAGGAGCATTCAGTTCACTAGTGGAAGATCTTTAATGCAAAGATGGATGTGCCTGATGCTTGACCTCCAGGTTTATTCAACGCTATTGGCCAAGAAGTCGGACTGGAGACTTCCACCTAAAATTGACAGATTATTTTTAATGTCTTCATTCTTTAGCCCCCATTCATCCTTTTTCTTTTAAAACAGAGATGTAGCCTCGGGACAGCATGTGGTTCTAGCCTGTTCAGCCCTGAAGAAGATGTACAGAGAGATCTTAATACGAGGAAGAGCCAGAGGATCAGGAAAGGAAGAGAAGCCGGCTGAGGTACAGCTCTTGGTGGTCCATCTGAATGGGTCATTTGAGGTCATCTCTGGACGCTTACTCCAAAGAAAAGGACATTTTATGCCCCCTGAGTTATTACGGTCACAATTTGACACTCTGGAACCCCCATCCACTCCAGAGAACTTCATCCAGATCAGTGTGGACGACAATGTTTCAGAGATCGTTGCTACAATCATGAAAACTCTGCAAATGCAATGACAATTGTTTCCTATCTGTGGTCCAGAACTGAATCAGGGTAAATCTGTCCCATCCCACATCTTGTTCTAGTCTCCCTGCCCATAAATACTCTACATTCTTTACTCATAATTTTTAATGTACAACCTAATAGAGGTTTCATTATGACATGGGTTTTATTATGACATTTCCATATATGCATCTCATTGTACATTCCTCACTCTAAATTCTTGAGGTAAACAAGCCACAGTGTGTTGAGACACGTTTGATTGTATTTGTAGGAATTTGTGATGGGCTTGGGTTCTTTTGCTGGCACATCAGGAGAGAAAGGAAGAGTCTTTCAAAGTTAAATTGAAAATTAACTTGATATACAGTGCAACCAAATAATCAGAGGAAATTCTATAATAGATGCCAGAAATTGCTACTTTTTTCTCTTTTTAGATCATTCTAGCTCATATGTGTATTTGACCAAATAAATGAAACTTGGCTATCCCTGGCATCCCCTGAAAATTGTCCTTGGGAACAGAAACCTGTACTAAGCACTCACCTGCTGGCAAGTTGGTTCACACAACACACTCCCTTGTCCTCTTTCTGTCTTTGAGCTGTGGTGTATAGCAGAGGCTCTTAGGTTGAGGTCCTCAAAGGCTATAATGGTAGAATAAGAAAGCTTTGTCCAGTTCTTCAAACAGCTGAGTGAAAATATATTTGCCAACAACAAGACCAACTTCCTTGCCTTTTGGCTTAAATTATGTCAGTTCAATGTGGTAACTCTCTGCTGAGCAGTTGTGTATCATGTATGTGTATCTGTGTGTATTATTTAAACATAGGAATAATTGCTCCTGAAAAGTGGTAGAGCAGTTGCCTAGTTTGTGCAAGGTCCTAGGTTTGATCCCAGCACTACAAAAAATTAATAAAATAATGTGTGTGCACATAACTCCTATACTTTAAATCATCTCTAGACTACTTGTAATACCCAACACTGAGTAAATGTTATGTAAATAGTTGTATTGTTTGTGGAATAATGACAAAGGGGGCAGTCTGTACATGTTCAATACAGATCCATTTTTTTCCAAGTATTTTGAAGTTAATTGAATCCATGGGTGCAGAACCCATGGATGTGGAGTGCTGAAGGTACACTTAAATGGAGTAGGTCATTTCAAGATAAACAAGAAATACTCACGGTTCACACACAGATGTATAAAGATTGCAAAGGTGGAATGTGAGTGAAGGAAGTGTGGGACTCACTGACTCAGGAGAGGCACCAGTGGACCAGAGAGACTTCCAAAAGACTAGGGCTGTGTCTGTCCTCCCCGCTTCCTGTGTAAAAGCCATCAGTGATGAACACTCGCCAGGCAAAGTAGCAGCACCAGAGCTGTTGTGCCAAGCCACAAAGCAAACTAAGGGTAGCGATTCACCACTGGCATGGTAGCAGCTGGGCCCAGGGGGTCGGGGGTCGATGGTGTTGGTGCAGTCCTGGCATGCAGCTTATCGGAGCACCAGATGTGCAGGCTACAATCCAGCCCAGGCAGGCCCAGTTTGAGCCTTTACCTCTCTGGGCTTCAGGAAGATTTTATCCCTCTATCCCAGGCGGGGCCAAAGGACCTGGCCACCATGCAGGCTCACTGGTTATCTCTGGCCAGAGTGAGTTTTGCAGCCAGTTATATGTTGGTGCTGTGTTCCAAGGCATGCAGTCTCAGACTTGGAGATACAAACAGCAGGTGTGCCAGTGGAATGAAAGGGCTGTTTTAGGTGGATGCTCTGGCCTAAGAACATGTGTAACCTAGGTTCCTGTCTGTAAAGCTATTTGGTGCATCTCCTGCCTAGCTTTAGTTTCCATCAATGCTCATATTCAGTGTCCAGGTGCTTGAAGTTGTCCAGTGAACATATTCCAGCTGGATAAAAGTCCTTCCCCAGCCTCATCTGCAGAGGAAGGAATCAGAGAACCCATTTTACTCAGTCCTACCGAGGCACTCGGGAGGGGGTGAGGATTGTAACACAAAGCCATGGCTTTCGGGTGGTTTAAGTTGGGTGGAAAGATGAGGGATCTCATATTCTCAGGCTGCAGTCCTCATAAGAAAGGAGGATCGTGACAGGAGCTTGAGAATAGGGCTTTAGACCTGCCAAAAGATGTGTTCTGGGCATACTAGGCCCATGCCCCCAGTTCTCCTCCCATAAGAGAAGCCAAAGCACATTTCTTGACAAAAGTCTTGGCCCAAACCACAATTCTATGCCTTGTATCCTCTATCGTGACAATAAAAGGAATAAGAGAAAGGCAGTGGCTCTCAACCTCTACTGCAAGTCAGAGTCAGTCATTTAAGGAAGATTAAAATAGATGTCTTCCCACTTCTTCCAAGCCTACTAAACAGCATCTCTACCAAAGGAGGCCAGGTCCCTGAGCTGAGAGCTCTGCAGCTGACTCAAGAGCAGCCAGGACCAGGAATCTGGCAGGCAGGACCCTGCTTAGATATGCACTTTGTGCTGAGCCCCACTCAGAAGGCCACACCAGGAAGACTTCACAATGGAGAAATTCAGATCAAAGACCCATGGACAATTCATAAATGGTTACAAAATGCTGTGCAGCCTCTGGAGCCTGTTTTAGTGGCTGTTATTTGGTTGGGATCACTGGGAGAAGGGACCACAGAAAGGGGTGGGGTGAATTTCCTCTCTGGCTAAAGACACTGACATGTGGCTATGGGCTCCAGCAGAGCACAAGGTAAGTGGGACCTGCTGAAAAGCCCTTCCCAGGAGGCGGGCAGCCTGCTCCAGGCCCTCTGGAGGGCCTGGGTCTCCGTCTTAAGGCTTCTTTTGCTTCAGCAGGGGGAGGTAGAGACCAGTGAGGCAGAACAAGAAGAGGGTAACAAAGGAGAGACGTGGTCCCAAAGAGAGAAAGAGGGAGAGCATCGGGAACCAAGAAAGAGGGGACAGGACATCTCAAGAGCACAGAGAAGCAGGCCACACAGAGGAAAGGACAGAGCCGCTCCCACCTGGGCTCCCCGGGAAGGGAAACCAAGAGCCTCAACCTAAGCCAGGCATTCCTGGAAACAGCAGACTACAAGTCCCAGCTAAAGAGAAGCTTAGCTGCAGGGCGGGTCATGCTGTGACAGAGACTCCTACATGGCAGACCAGCACTGGGGAAGAAAGCCACAGGGTCGCTCCCCATGTCGTGGAGGGCTGTACTCTGGTTCCACTTAGGGGGGCCTATTGTTTGAGACTGAGCTACTCTGGGGACCTGAAAAGGTGCAATCACAGGTCAGGCAGCTGGGGACACCCCGCCCAGTGTGTGGGGAGGAAGTGGGGTGGTGTGGACGCGCACCAGGGAGGAACTCTGAGCAGCAGGAAGCTCAGGTGTGGAAGGCATGGTGGTTGGGGTCCCTACCCATGGCAAAGGGCGAGCCCCACTGTTGCTGGGTGCTGCAGCAGGACTGAGAGCTGGGTGCAGGTCCAGCAGAGAGCTCGGCCTCCGCCTTCGTGGGGTGGTTCACTACTGGGCGGGCTCTGAAGCGCTGACCAGCAGAGGGCCTCGTGCCCTCGGCTCTCAGGCACCAGGGCAGAGCTCATGCTATCAGCTTCCCCAACTCTCCAGGGCACTCGAAGGTCACCCCTCTGCTTAGACATCTGCAGTCGGGAGTGCAGGAAGTCCAGGACCTCTGGAGTGAGTGGAAACATGCCCCGCCCACAGTGTGCAAAGCTTGCTGGGGCCAACAGTGGCTCTTCATTCACAAAGAAGGGAAGCATCTAAAGTGAATGCAGCCTGATGCCAACAACTGACCCTTGACCAGCTGGCACTCACCCTGCACACAGCACCAACCTGTACAGTGGGCACAGAGAGGAGCTATAATAGGCTCCCAGCCGTGACCCATGACCTGCCTCCAGAACTTCTACTACTCCAGTATTAGAAGACTCAAAAAGAAGCTCCTCTAATTCCTTTAAAGTTTTTTTCTTGTTTCTTTTACTCTATTTTAGTATTGTTGTTCCTTTACGTTTTTAAAATCTTTCTATAGTTTTATTTCCTTAGTTCCATCTAATTTATGTATTTTTTGTAATCAGATATTTTTACCTCCTGTTCCTTTCTCTTCTTCACGTTTTTTCTTATTTAATCCTGCTTTTTCCCCCTTTCCTGCCCCCTCTTTTATTCTTTTATTATTATTACTTTTATCTTTATTTTTTTGATGCTGAGAATCGAACACTGGGCCTTGTGCATGCTAGGCAAACGCTCTACCACTGAGCTATATTCTCAGCCTTTTTGTAAGTATTTAACTTCATATTTTATTCTAGTTTTACTTTCTATGTTTAATGGTGACATGTTGTTGTTGTTAGGTGCCAACGAGTCATGCCCGACTCATAGCGACCCTCATAGGGTTTTCAGTGGCTGATGATTTTGAGATTGCCTCGGGAGTGGATTGCCACATCCTTCTCCCATCCTTGTCCCAAGGTGACATATTTGTTGTTGTTGTTAGGTACCGTCAAGTCGGTATCTGACTCATAGCGACATCCTTCTCCCATCTTTGTCCCAAGGTGACATATTTGTTGTTGTTGTTAGGTGCCGTCAAGTCGGTATCTGACTCATAGCGATCCTACATACAACAGAAGAAACACTAGTGTCAGTGCTTCTCTGCTGTTCATAGGGTTTTCAATGGCAGATTGATTTTTTAGGAGTGGGTTGCCAGGTCTGTTTTTAATTGATTTTTACTGTGTTTCTATATCTAGTTTATGTTTGTGTTGTTGCAGTTACAGCAATTAGTTTTTTCTCTAAGCATGGCTGGGGATTGAGCCATCAAGAGAAGGCTGCTCACAAAAAAGACCCTCAGATAAAACTGGAAGAGATATCCATTCTGACAGACATGTACCACATAATATGGACACAAAAGAAATGAAAAAGCTACACGACTCCTCCACAAGTTCATAACTCTTCAATAGTTGAATCCAAAGACATTAGAATGGTTGAAATGTTAGGCAAAGAATTCAAAAGAGTTTTTAAAATGATCAGTAACCTCAAAGAAGATTGCAATAAATATATGAACGAAGTAAAGAAGTCAATTCAAGACCTAGATGAGAAATTCAACAACTCACATGAGATATTTGGCAAAGAGATAGAGATTCTGGAAAACAAAACAAACAAACAAACAAAAAAACCCACACAATTGGAAAACTTAAAAATGAAAAGCTCAATAAATCACATTAAAAAAAAAAAACTCAACAGAAAGCATTACCAACAAGCTGGTCCAAGTAGAAAAAAGAATACCAGGGACTAAAAAAAGACTGAGGAATTATTACATTCAGACAGCAATTAAAAAAAAAAATCATGACCATAACATTCTAGCTCTCTGGGACATGATTAAAAGACTAATAAACCTGCCAGCCACCAGGGCACTGAGAGGCTGAGGAATGAAGATCACAGGTGAGGATACAGGTACCCTGTGCAACTTAGGAAGACACTGTTATAAAATAAAGGGGGAGGGGGCTTTGAGTGTATGACTCAGTGGTAGAGCACTTGCCTGGCATGCACAAGACCCTGGGTTCAAGCCCTCCGCCAAAGTACTACAAAAACAAACAATCAAATCAAACCTATAAATCCATGGTAGAGAAGAGGAAAGTGAGAAACAGACTAAAAGTATAGAAAATCTATTTGATGAAATTATAACATATTACCCCGGTCTAGGGAAAAAGACCATCCAAGTACAGTGGCATTTAGAAAACCAAATAGGCAAGACCAGAAAAGAACTTCTCCATGTGATATTATAGTTAAATTGCTAAGAGGACAAAACAAAGAATGCTAAAGGAGAAAAGTGCCAAGTTACTTACAAAGACAAACCTATCAGAATAACAGAAGACTTCTCAACAAAAACATTAAAGGCCAGGAAAGCATGGACTGATATATTTCAAGCCCTGAAACAAAATAACTGCCAACAGAGGTTACTATATATAGCAAATTTATCCTTCAAAATCAAAGGATAAATAAAGACCTTACATGACAACCATACACTAAAGCAATTTGTGGCTGCTAAGCTAGAACTGGGCTTGCAGCTGTAGCCCTGTGGCATCCGATCCCCTCAGATCTCGGAAGCTAAGCAGGGTCAGGCCTGGTTAGTACCTGGATGAGAGACCGCCTGGGAACACCAGAAGCTGTAGGCTTGGGAGAAGGACCTGGCAACCCCCTCCCAAAAATCAATCTGCCACTGAAAACCCTATGAACAGCAGAGAAGCACTGACAGTAGTGTTTCCCCTGTTGTACAGAGGGTCGCTATGAGTTGGATACCGACTCGACGGCACCTAACAACAACAACAACAACAAAGCTAGAACTGTAGAAGATACTTAAAGGAATACTACAACAAAAGAGGAAGGAAGGCATATATATATATTAGCATAAGAACTCAGGAAAGACTATATCTCACTAGGAAAAAATGATGAGAATTAGGAAATAATCTAAGCTGGGCATGGTGGCACACACCTGTAATCCCAGCACTCAGAAGGCTGAGGCAGGAGGACTGACTCAGGTTCAAGATCAGCCTGGTCTACCTAGTGAGTTCTAGGACAGCCTGGGCTACACAGTGACACTTTATCTCAAAAAAGGAAAAAAAAAAATCAGGAAAGAATCAAACTTCATTGACCCAGTAAGCCAGAAAACTTCTAAGATTAAGAAGGGAGAAACCAGTACATAATTTCAAGAATTTCTCAAAATGTAAATAGTTTTAACTCTCCAATTAAAAGATACAGACTGGCTGAATAAATTAAAGAACAAGAGTCAACACTTTGTCTGCTAGAAATTCACCACAATGGCCAAGACCAACACAGAATGAATGTGGAAGTATGGAAAATGATATTCCAAGCAAACAGAATCTGAAAGCAAGCAGGAGTAGTTACACTCATATCTGACAAAGTAGACTTCATGCAAAGTTAGAAGGAATAAAGAAAATCACTACTTACTAATAACAGAAACAATCCATCAAAAAGATAAAATTGTAAATACATATTCACTGAACACTGGTGCGCTCAATTTCATAAAGCAAACACTACTGGACATAAAGTGACAGACAGGTGTAGATACAATAGTGTCATTGTTGTTGTTAGGTGCTGTCAAGTTGGGTCCAACTCATAGCAACCCTATGTACAAAAGAATGAAATACTCCCCAACATTGTGCCATGCACATAGAACTTTTTATCTTTGAGCCCATTGTTGCAGTCACTATGTTTCTTCTTGTTTTGAGCTGGGCCATATCAGCTGAAGAAGGTCCCAGGGACTTTACTCCAATCATATCTTTAAGGTTGACTACTTTGAAGAAAGCAACTCTTTTCCAGTCATTTCTTGAATGCTTTCCAGCCTGGGGGCCTCATTTTCTAGCACTGTATCTGACAGTGCTTCTCTGCTATTCATAGGGTTTTCAACAGCTAACTGTTTGAGGAGTGGGCTGCCATGTCCTTCTCCCTAGTCTGTCTTAGTCTGGAAGCTCACTTGAAACCTGTCCATCATGGGTGGCCCTGCTGGTGTATGAAATACTGGTGGCACAGCTTTCAGCATCACAACACACAAGCCCCCACAGCATGTCAAACAGACAGACGTGGGGGACAATAGTAGTGGATGACCTTAATACCACTCTTGTCAATAGAGCATCAAGAAAAAAGAAAATAAAAAGTAACTTCAGTTATGCCATTTCATAAGTCAAATGGACTTAACAGACATCTACAGAATATTCCATCCATGGCTGCAGAAAACACATTCTTCTCAGCAGCCTGTGGAACTTTCTTCAAAATAGATCACATTTTAAGACAGAAAGCAAGTCTTAATACAAAAACAAAATGATAATAATTTCATGAGTCCTGTTAGATTATAATGGAATAAAACTACACATTGATTGCAAGACAAACTATAGACATTATACAAATACTGGAAAGTATACAAATATTGAGTATACTGAAATTATACAAATAAATCAGAAAGAATTCAAATAAATACCTTGATGTACCTTAAGATCTTCGAAAAACAAGAACAAGACAAATCCAAAACTAGAAGATGGAAAGAAATAATAAAGATTAGTCTGGAAATTAATGGAGACTAAAAGATTCTTTGAAAAGATAAACAAGATTGATAAGCTCTTAGCCAAATTAACCAAAAGAAAGAGAGAAGATCCAAATTAATAAAATTAGAGATGAGAAAGGGGACATTACAACAGATACCAGGGAAATCCAGAAGATGAGTATGAAATACTTTGAAAACTTATTCTAAAAAATTGGAAAATATAGAAGAAATTCCTAGACACATATGACTGACCAAAATTAAATGAAGAGAAAATAAAGAACTTAAACAGATCTCTAACAAGCAATGAGATTGAAGCAGCAAGAAAAAATCCTCCAACAAAGAAAAGCCCAGAACTAGACAGATTCACTGCCAAATTCTACGAGACCTTTAAAGAAGAATTAACACCAATGCTCCTCAAACTATTCCATAAAATGAGAAGGGAAGGAACACTTCTAAACTCATCCTACAAAGCCAGTATTACCCTGATACCAAAACCAGATAAGGAAACTAGAACACTATAGATTAATTTCCCCAATGAACATAGATGCAAAACCTCTCAATAAAATACTCGCAAATCAAATTCAGTAACACATTTTAAAAAATCATACACCATGATAAAGATGGTTTCATTCTAGGGATGCAAGAATGAATCAGCAAATGCAAATTAATAAACAAAATACAGCAGACAAATAGTCTCAGGGACAAAAATCACATGGTCATCTCAATAGACACAATGGCCTTTGGCAAAATTCAACTTCCCTTCTGAATAAAAGCCCTAGTCAAATTATCCCTATTTGTAGATGATAGGATCCTATACTTAAAAAGACCCTAGCCTCCACCAGAAAAACCCTTACATGTGAAAAACATTTTCAGCAAAGTTGTTGTTAGTGGCAGTCAAGTCGTGTCCAACTCATAGGGACCCTCATAGGGTTTTCAACTGCTGACTGTTTCAAGATTACCTCGGGAGTGGATTGCCATGTTCTTCTCCCATTTTTGCGGTGCTGAGAATCAAACCCAGGACCTTGAGACTGCAGAGCAGCGCTCTACCAACTGAGCTAAATTCAGCTGCTTCAGCAAAGTAAGAGGATGCAAACCAACATATGAAAACTAGTAGCTTTTCTATTTACCAGTAATGAACATGCTCAGAAGGAAATCAGGGAAATAATCTCATTCAGAATAGCATCAATCATCAATCAATCAATCAATTTAGGAACAAACCTACCCAAGGATATGAAAGACCTCTACAATGAGAGCTTTTACAACACTGACGAAAGAAACTGAAGATAACATTAGAAGGTGGAAAGGCCTCTCATGCTCATGGATCAGCGTAATTAATACTGTGAAAATGGCAGTATTACCAAAAATAATCTACATATTCAGTGCAATAGCCATCCAAATTACGATATTCTTCACAAAAATAGAGAAGACAATCCTAAAGTTCATGTGGAAGCACAAAAGATACCAAATATCCAAAACAATATTAAGCAAAAAGAGCAATGTTGGATTTCAATACTGGATTTCAAATCATACTACAGAGCCATAGTACCACTCATTCACACAGACTAATGGAATAGAACAAAGGATCCAGAAATACATCCACCCAACTACAGTCACCTGATTCTCAACAAAAGTGCCAAAAACATACATGGGAGAAAAAACAGCCTCTTCAACAAATGGTGCTGGGAAAACCGGATATTTACATAAAGAACAATGACACTAGATCCCTTCCTCTCACCCTGCACAAAAATCAACTCAAAATAGAACAAAGACATTAAGGTTAAACCTGAAATCCTGAAACTCCTTGAGGAAAATACAGGGAAAACATGTTAAGAAATAGGCATAAGCAATGACTTTCTGAAAAGTATTCCAATAGCCCAAGAAATAACAGCAAGAATTAAAAAATAGTATCACATGAGAATAAAAAGCTTCTACACACCAAAGGAGACAATAACACAGTGAAGAGACAGCCTACAGAAAGGGAGAAAATCTTTGCCAGCTATACATCTGACAGGGGATTAATATCTAGAATATATAAAGAACTCGAAAAATTAAACACTAAAAGAACAAATAATTCAATCAACACATGGGCAAAAGAATTGAACAGTTCTCAAAAGGGAGGTGGCTACAACTATGGCAATCTATGAGGTGATGGGTCCTGGCATTTAGTGGGCAAGGCCAAGGATGCTCAACTTCATATAATACATGGTAGTTCTTCACAAAAAATGTTGTTTTTTCTTATATCCTGCTGGATATCCATGTATGAGCAAATGAAAAGACGTTACAAAGTTCAGCTCTATTTTATACATAAAAATAACTTTTTTAGTTTCATATACAATGAAATTTCCAAGAATGCAATAACCTTGAAAATCAAAAGACAATAGTATTTTATTTTATTTTGAACTTTACTGATGTTTACCTTTCAGAAAATCATGGTATATTTTCCACCAACACCCACCTACATTTTAATTCTTTCACAGCAACCCACAGATAAGCACAAGCATCTAACTACTCCAATGTGCTCATCTAGCTGGTCATGCCCAATCAGTACATATTGAAACAGTTCACTAAAAGTTTTCTTTTTACTTCCCTTTACCTTAAAGGCATTATATTTATTTGCTTAGGTAATTACTATTAGTTATTGATTTGACTTCAAGATTGTAAAGAGACCATTAGAAAATAGTTGTCTATTATTGTTTTGTCTTGTGTTTTGGGGACAAGGTCCTGCCATTTAGCCTCAACTGGCCTAGAACTCACAATGATCCTTTTGCCTCCCAAATGCAGGAGTTACAGACATGTACCACATTGCCTGGCTTAAAAATTGTTTGTGTTTTAAAAGGAGCCATTGAGTCTGACAGGCTGAGAGGTAACTGTTCTGGCCTTCCCAAACACAACCACAAAGGCCAAGATGTGGGCTGATACTGCCCCTTGGTGGCCAGGGAGAATGCGGCATGCACAGCCCTGAGAAGCTCTCAAGCCTTCAAGGTCCCAGCATCTTCTCCTGAGACAGTGGAATGTTTCTCCCCAATAGGCCCCTCTGACCTGGGAAGAAAGATAAGGTGAAAACAATCTGCAGTGGCTCAAAATAGACAAAAATGATACAGCCCTGCAAATACCATTCATCACCTGTAGTCTCCACTCCCCACCACCATCATGAATTTGGAATTTTAAATATTTTCCTCTGTAAAATGGGAATACCACCTGCCTCATAAGGTTGTGAGAACTGAGCTAAAACATGCCAAGTGCTGAGACCAAAACCTGACTCAAATCCCTACCTCTTTATACCTGCCATCCCCAGGAGTCTAAAGAGAGGTGGCCACAGGAAGATAAAGTCCTGCTCCCCTGCTCTTCCCACCGTGAGGGAGTTTGCAGACCCATTTTAAGGAGATGACTCTGAAGTCTTCTGACTCTGGTAGCTCTTCCTTCTGAACCTCTGCCAGGGTCTCCCTTAGACCCCCTCCCCCCACCCAGCCCTGGGCTGAGTAAGAATACGCAGGTCTGGGAAGAAGCCCCCAAAGCATGAAATGACCCAGCAACCTGCTCAGCAGCCAGCTGTAGATTCATGACGCAAAAAAGCCTATGTTCTAGGTACAGCACTGCAATGAACTCACTGGGTGACCATGAGCAAAATGTCCCGAGGATGTCTCCAAGTGCCTTAAAGGACAGAACTCAGACCTTGTGCCTCTCCAGAGACCACTTTGATGAACAGACTTATTCAGTGGATAGGAGTGCAAGAACAAGGAGGAAATTAGAACAGGCCAGCTCCAATTAAGGATACCACCAACCAGGGATCTTAAATTTCTGAAACTGTAACATGCAAGTTTATTCTCCCTTTACTGAATAACAGATCTGTGTTCAAAATCATTGAGATCAGGATATTAACTGCATTATGCATGCCCAACTACTACCCAGGAAGCAGTGTTTGACTAGACATCCATCCCATAAACTGAGTTGAGCATCAATGTAAATTGTTATTTCCACCAGCATCATGGAGTCTCAGGTTTAACCATAGGCTTGCGCTTATTTCCTGGTGATCTTCAATCCCCTAGAAACTCTCCTCACCTCACCTTCTTCTGGATGCTGTGGAAAGGCAACTCCATTTTGTGGAAGATTGGGAATTCAGGACTTAGGAGGACCTCAGATCTAATACTGAGTATCCAACATGGACCCAACTGGATGGCGACGGTGCTGGAGGATGTCCCCAACCATCACAGTCCATGGCCAGACTTGGAAAAACTTGAGTGCCCAATGGTCATAGAAAAAACAACAGTGGTGGCTTTGCGGGAGCCCATGAAGACTTAACAAAGTGAAGTTCACGTCTTATCTAAACAGGGTGGCCACTACTCAGCTCCAGACAATGCAGGCACACCCCTGCATGGAACAGGTTGGGCTCACTGCTGACAGTATGATGGCAATGCATCTCAGGAAGATGTTAGAAAAGACCTAAAGATTTGGATGCAGGATAGGTGATGGTTACTGCAGGCAAGGTCAAAGAAACGGGGCTCTCTGAATGGATCCTGTGAGGAAGTGGGAAATGACTGGGTATCTTAATAAAACAAAGTCGAGATGGGCGCGGTGACACATGCCTATAATCCCAGCCACTCAGAAGGCAGAGGCAGGAGGATCACAAGTTCGAGACCAGAAGCAGTTTGGGTAATTTAGCGAAACCCTGTCTCAAAAAGTAAAAAAATGGAATGGGGATGCAGCTCAGTGGTACAGCACTTGCAAAGCATGCAAGGGCAAGGCCCTAGGTTCAACCCACAGTACTGCAAAAAAATAAAAATAAAAATAACCGAAAAAAGAAAGATAAAGTCAAGTACCTTACTACAAAAAAAGATGAGAAAATGTGAGGCTAAAGTTACAACTGTATGGTCATTGTTGTGGTATGAACAAAGTCCATGTTTATCTCTGTGTTCAGACAAGACTACAGAATCATCCTTTGTGACCCATCATGGTCACAGAGAAGTCCTGTGATGTAGGTGTCTTGTGGAATTATGTTCAACAGGACACAGAGGTCTAGCTTTTAATACCAGGCCAGCACCTGAATGACAAGGGCTGCTTTTCATTTTATCATTGTATAGACCACTGTGATTACATCTTCTGAGTCTCAATTTGAAAGAGCAAGGTGAAAGAGCAATTACTTTTAGGACAAGCAAAGAACTCAAATGGGAGGGTTTAACTTGAACACCCCTTCTCAAAAGTAAGAATTTGGTAGTTTCCCACCTTGTACTTAGGCCTGTAGTTGGCCAAGTTGTAGTACCCTTCTAATGGCAGGGAGAGGTCCTAACAGCATTTAAGCAAAATAAGAGATGGTCAAGATTACTGCTGAAAAACCCTAAAGTGAAGATATCTGAGCCAATGCTTGCTACAGCATTACGGCTTCCTTCATTAGAATCATCTTCTGCAATGAAGATGCTCAAACTTAACAAGAAAGCCCTCCTGACTGTGAATAGTAGGTGCAAGGCCTCCATCCAATTTTCACTAAGTACCCAGCTATACTCTGAGGTCAGAGGGTTGGGTGACATGGAACAGTGGATTAACGTCTCAGGACACACAGCCCTTACTTACCCTTGTGGATAAGCAGTGCAGAACTGAAAGAACTTGAGAATTTTCCCAACCCATCCAGTAATAGCCAACATGCTTTACAAGGTGTGCCCAGGACCTGTGTAAGAAATGTCTCTGTTATACCTATCAGTACTCCATTCCTTTTTGTTGCTAAGTAACATTCCACTGTGTGGACATACATTTTTAAAACCCACTCATAGTTGATGGATATTTGGGTTGTATCCCTTTTTGGCTATCAATAATGCTGCCATGAACACTCATTCGTGTTCAAGTTTTTGTACGGACAAAATGTTCTGATTTTTCTTGAGTATAGACAGACCAGTCAAAGGCTAACTCCACCATTAGGTCTTTATAAAAATGGCTGAATTGTTTTCTAAGTGGTGGCTCAACTTTGCAATTCTTACAGCAAGGTCAGAGTCCCATTTTCTTCACATACTCCAGTGTAGTGCCCTTAAAGAAGACACTGCAGTCCCCAGCCCTTCCCTTTTTTGCTTCCTAGCCAGCACGTTAGCAGCCTCCGTCAGGGACTCCACCATGATGTTCTGCCTCACGACAGGCCCAAAGCAACAGGGTTAAGAAACCAGGGACTGAAACACGTGAAACCATGAGCCAAATAAACCTTTTCTCCTGTTATGTCTTCTCAGGTATTTTGTCACAGTGACAGCACACTAGCACACACCTTTGTCAGACGAATAGTTCTGTATTTTCTCCCATTCCACAGGGTTTTGGTTTTGCTTTGTTTCTTTTGTACTGGAGAAGTGTTCTACCACTGAGCTGCACCCTCAGCCCAGTTTTAACTTTTTGAGCCAGTAACTTCTTGCTAAGTTACTCAGACTGCCTCTGTCCTTGAACCTGTGATCCTCCTGAGTCATTGTGCCTCTTTTCACAATCTTTTATTGAATAGACTGTCTCTTCTCCAATGCATGTTCTTTGGCACCTTTGTTGAAAATCAGTTGACTGTAAAGATGTAGATTAATATCTGCATTTTCTCTTCTGTTCCATTTTCTGTCGTTTTTATGTCAGTAAATGCAGTTTTGGTTACTCCAGCTTTGTAGTGTTTTAATGTCAGGTATTGCAATGCTTCCAGCTTTGGGATTTTTTGTTTTTTTGGCGGTACTGGGGATTGAACCCAGGGCCTCGCACTTGCATGCTCTGCAAGTACTGGACCACTGAACTGCACCCCCACGCTTTTTTTTTTTTAACTTTTTGAGACAGGATCTTGCTAAGTTACACAGACTGCCTCTGATTTCAAACTTGTGATGCTTCTGCTTCCGCCTCCCGAGCAGCTGGGATTATAGGCATGCACCACCATGCCCGGCCCAGCTTTGTTCTTTTTGCTTAGGATTCCTTTGGCTGTTCTTGGTCTTTTGTGGTTCCACATGAGTTTTATGGTATTGTTTCTAGTTCCAGAAAGAATGTGATTGGTGTTTTGACAAGGAGTACACTGATCAGCAGATTGCTTTGGGTAGCATGGACATTTTAAAAATATTAATTCCTCCAAGTCAGGAGCATGGGATATCTTTCCATGTGTGTACACAGCACACCCTCTTCAACTTTTTTCATCGTTTTATCATTTCCATGGTAGACAAATTTAATTGCCTTAAATTTATTTCTAGAGTTTTGGCTATTAAAGAGTTTGTTTTGTTTTTTAGCTATTATGAATAGCACTACATTTTTAAACTCTTTTAACCAGTTTGCCAATGGTGTATTAAAATGCTATTGTCGCTTCTTTTTCTGGTCCCAGGAGCTATGGGAACTGAGGGTTACAATGCAAGATATGGACAAGCCCCCAAATGACATCACATACAACCAGTCCTAAAAACGACACAAAAAACAGCATCTGGTGGGCAGACCCCAAATTCCTGAGGAACATGCATTGTGCCAAGCAGCACAAGGAGCTGAAGATGCAGGTGAACCCCAGGGCCACGAGTGCAGATGTGGAGCACACCAAGGTCCTTGTAAAGCCCAAGGAGATTATGTGCAAGACCCCAGTGGTGCCAGCAGCAAACTCCATAAACTTGCCTGTATCACCCAATCCACCTCTCCATGTCTTATAGGGTCTGGTCTCTCCCTTGTTGAATTTCAAGGATCTCCTCCAGCCACCTCCCTTGAAATACAGTTAGTCATTTTTTGCTTTGATTCTTCTTTGTAGAGGAGACAAGCACTGGACACTGCTATCTGACCACCCTGGAATCTCACTAGCAATATATTAACATCTAGAAATCCTGTCCTCTTTCATGTTTTATTTACTCTTTTTATTTTTATTTTTCCTTGAAGAAGAGAGGTGGGAATGGGTAAGACATTCCCATCTTTCCTTTGCAAATGCAGACCCACAGAACCAATTATAAATGAAACCAAAATAACCCAAAGCGATCAGTGAACTACATTCAAGAGCGAAATACCATAAAATTCTTAGAAGAAAAAATTTCATAACCTTGGATTTGGCAATAGATTCTCAGTTATGACACTAAAACTAAAAACAACAAAAACAGACAAACTAGACTTCAAATGGGCAAAGGATTGATTAGACATTTCTCCAATAAAGAGATGAAAAGATGTTCATCACTAGTAAGTCATCAGAGAAATGCAAATCAAAACCATGAGATAGTATCACTTCTCACCTACCAGGATTGATGATTTAAAAAACAAAACAACAACAACAAAAATAGAATGGGAAATAAATGCTAGCAAGGAGGTAGAGAAACTAGAACCCATACACTAATGGTGGGAATTCAAAGTGGTATAGCCTCCATAGAAAACAGTTTAGCAATTCCTCCGATAGTTAAAAACAGAATTAACTTATGACCTAGCAATTCCACTACTAGGTAACTCAAAGAACTAAAAATAAAAATGCAAGTTTATACACCACTGTTCACTGTAACATTATTCACAAGAGGCAAAAAGTAGATGTGTCCACCAACAAAAAAATAAAATGTGGTACGTACATACAAAGGGACTGGGGTTTAGCTTAGTTGGTAGATTGCTCTCTGTGCTCTCTGAGGCCCTCAGTTCGATCCCCAGCACTGCAAAAATGGGAGAAGAACGTGGCAATCCACTCCCCAAAGCATGCCACCATTGAAAACTCTATGAGGGTCGCTATGAGTCAGACCTGACTCAACAGCACCTAACAACAACATTCACACAAAGGACTATTATTCAGCCATAAAATGAAGTATATGATACAACAGGAATGGACTTTGAAAACATACTAAGTGAACAAAGTCACACATAAAAGACCACATATTATGTGATTCTACTTATATGAAACACTCAGAATAGGTTAGTACATAGAGATAAAACATATTAGTGGCTGCCAAGGGCTAGAAAGAGGGAGTGACTGCTTAAAAGGCATAGGGTTTCCTTCTGGGGAGATGAAAAAGTCCTGTTGTCGTCGTCGTCATCACAGGGGCTGTTGAGTCAGGTCTGACCCATTGCAACCCTATGTACAACAGAACAAAACACTCCCCCACAATGCCTCATGCCCAGCACTGCTTCTTTGTTATCTGTAAGGTTTTCAATGGCGGATTGTTTTGGGAATGGATTGCCAGGTCCTTCTCCATAGCCTGCAGCACCTGGTATTCCCAGATGGTCTCCTACCTAAGGACTAACCAGATCAACCCTGCTTAGCTTCCAAGATCAGGCAGCATCAGATACCAGGGTGTTAGAAAAAGTTCTAGATGACATTTAGGGTTGTATAATAGTGTGAACAAATATACTCAATGAACTGAATCATACCCTTTAAATGACTGCAATGGTAAAATTTATGTGCATTTTAACAAAATTAAAAAGAAGAAAACTACAGGACTTCCCCACAGGGGTGAAGTCCATTGTACTGGCAAAAAGTAGATTGGAATGCATGCTTCCTTTGGACAGACTGTTTGTCCAAGAAAAGGAATTCATAATCAAGCATACCTAGTTCCTTCTACAATACTCAATAAGCAGTAGAGATGAGAAAAATGTATTCTTCCCTCATTTTTCTCTTTCTGGGATTATAGTATGTGGTGAATTAAGATGGTCATAAATTCTTTCACATTCTTTCCATCAAGCAGTGGGGTCTCTGACACTACTTAAATCTGAGCAAGCTAGACTGCTTGACAAGTAGAATGTGGGAGAAGTGACACTGGGCCAACTTGGAGCCTAGGATTTAAAAAGCTGGCAGCTTTCATTTTTCTTGAATCCTACCCACCATGTTGTAAAGAAGCACAAGCAGCCCTGCAGAAAGGCCTAGTGGCAAAGGAGCTCAGACCCTCAGTGCACTCCCAGAGGAAAGCAGGCACCAATCTTAAAAGCCATGTGAATAAGCCCTCTTGAAGGTAAATTTTCCAGGCAAAAGTCACCACACCCTGCCCAAACTGCTGATTCCTAACAAAATACATGACTGACTCACTCCCAAGCCATCAAACATGGGATAGTTTGTTATGAAGCATTAGATAACCACACAACAGTGTGTATTCCCCCCTCCCCTTTCTAGAAGTTTAAGGAGTGAAGACTATGTTTCAATAACTTTTTAAAAAATCTCGTCTGAATGCACAAGTAATGGCTATATATCCCGTTAAAAACTCTGGCTCCACAGTCACCTTTGGTCTTTCCAGGGAAACAGTACAGAGAGCTCCAACCCTATGCCTAGTCCTAGTCTAAGGAGATAGTGGTAAAGCAAGACAAGAGTGGGTTGCGAGTCTAGACAGTTTACAGTATAATTAGGAAGTCAGGAATACAAATGTTAACATGTCTAGACTGGAATTACAACCAGGTTGTGCTTTTATCGCTGTCCCAAGCTTTAGTAGAAATTCTGATTTTGTTCTATTCAATCTTAAACATAAATGTCAGGAAGGGGGCTTCTCCTCTACTTCAGAAAGGAATGACCAGAAGGTGTAGTTTGAATGGGCTAGACAGGGGCCACTTCTTACTCACAATAACAGACCCAGCTCAGGAAAATCATTGCTGGAAAGACAAATGCTCTCCCTCACCTCTTGGCCCATGTAACACAGGTGTTCATTTTATTTTTTTAAAAGTCTATTCTGAGAATCAAAAGCTAGCAATAACTCCTTTCTCCCTGTATTTGTTGGTAGGAAAGAATTACAAGTCCCCCTCTGCGAACACACTCATCATTCCCGTTAGAATATAAACATCCTGTATTGCCCATTTTGCAAGAAAAAAAGGCAACATTCTACAATCTATACCACTACTGCACCCTTCTCCCTTCAGCTACTGCTCCCATTTCTTTGGTTTTCTTTACTTCAAAACTGTGCCTCCTGATCACTCCTTGCTCCACTTTAACTACACTAATTCTGAACTCCAAGCTGGAGCCAAGGTGGTCCATCCCTTAACTAAATCCAAACCTTAACCTTCAATTCATGGTGAGTACACGAAGCCACAGCAGTTAACACAGTCCATCACACCTGTCTCCTCACGACTGTTTCACTTGCATCCAGCAGCTCTCTTGGTTCTCACCTTGAATCTATCTTTAATTTGCTCTGCAATTCCTCCAACTGCCTTCTCAACATCTCTACTTACATGGAGAACAAAGTACATTCAACAACGTACATCAAAACCAAACTTGCTAAGCCGGGCGCAGTGGTGCATACCTGTAATCCCAGCGGCTTGGAAGGTGGAGGCGGGAGGATTGCAAGTTTGAGACCAGAGGCAGTCTGCGTAACTTAGTGAGACCCTGTCTCAAAAAGTGAAAAAATGGGCTGAGGGTACAGCTCAGTGGTCCAGCACTTGCAAAGCATGCAAGCACGAGGCCCTGGGTTCAATCCCCAGTACCGCACCAAAACAAACAAAAAAACCCTTACTTTATGCTTCTCCCTCATATTTCTCTACTCTGCTCGTCTTGCTCAACACCTCTATCATCTGTACATCCCACTGGCTCTGCCTTCAATCATACCCTTAATCTGACTACTACCTGCCATCTCCACTACTAATCCAGCCCACCTGCCTATGATCCCTCACTTGGATTATTACCTTGAACATTCTCCCTCCTTCCACCCTGGCTCCCTGACTCTAGTAGTTCTCAATTAGGAATTTATCAGAAATGCAAATTCTCCCCCAATCCTACTAATAATAATCACAAACTCCTGGAGTGTGACACAAAAACTCATGTATCTTCCAATCTTTGTCAAGCACACACCTCTTCCCAGTCTCTCTTCCCCTTGCTACCCTACCAGCCACAGTGAACTGCTTAGGTTCTGCACATACTAGGAACACACCGGCTTCAGAAGCTTCTCATCAGCTGCCCTCTTCTTGGCAAGTTACTCACATAATGCTTCCTTCTCCCCAAAACCTTCTTCAGGTCTCTGCTCAGAGGTCATCTTCTCAATGAGGCCTTCCCTGGCTACCTCAGCCTGACCTAGCCTCTTTACTATGCTAAATTTTTCACCAAAGCCCTACTACCCGGAGGCAATCAGTATGTGTTCTCTTGACTGTCTCCCTATGTTTTATTAAACAAGCCCCATGTTGACAGAACCCTACTTTTATTCACTGCTATATTTTCGGCAATTACAAAAGAACTTGGGGCTCTCATCTCTCTTGAGAAGCCCACATCCACATTCTGGACAGTACTATGATTCTTTTCTTAAGCATCTTTTCTTTTTTCTCTTTGAATGCCCATCCTTACCTCTAAAGGATGTTCTGCCTCTTATCTGTAATTAATAAACTCACTTTATTTCAAAAAGAAAAGAAAAAAGAAAAAGAATTTAGTACTCAAGATGTTCAATAAATGTTGACTTTCTAAAGCAATGAATGACTATGAAAAAAGAACAGAGAAGTTGAGGAGGAACATTTGACATTACTTAAGTAACTGTCAACACAATTTCCAGCAGAAAAGCAGAACAGAATGCTGTAAGGCAAAGAAGAACAAAAGAATGTAGCAAATGATGGTGCAGGCTAAGCAGTTCAAAATAAATAAATCACTGTCTTTAAAAGTTTAGCAAGACTTCAGAACTACACCTGGAACCAATGGCAGGCTTTATATAAGCCAAAGAAAAACATGAATATCATGTGCAACACCAGGTAAGGTGAGATTTGCTAGTAAGTTTAGCTTTTCCTATAGTGTGCTATTTGGATAGCAATATTACCTTGAAAAATAGTCAAGAAAAAGGGTGTAGTCTAATACAAGTAGGGGGCTAGGATTTAGCTCAGTTGGTAGAGCGCTGCTCTGCAGTCTCTGAGGTCCTGGGTTCAATTCCCAGCACCACAAACATGGGAGAAGGATATGGCCATCCACTCCCAAGGCAATCCCAAAACAATCAGCCATTGAAAACCCTATGAGGGTGGCCATCAGTCAGATACGACTCGATGGCACCTAACAACAACAATACAATTAGAAATGGCTGGATTAAACAACACTGAAGTTCTTTCATGCAGGACTTTTTAACATGTTTAGTATTAACCTCTAAGAGAGGACGTTTAATGTGCAGTCTCTCTCTGCTTAAACCACACTGCCTTTTTTGTTGTGTGTGTACACAAACATATGCAGCCTAGCTCCACTTTGTCACCAAAACCACAACTTTTTTAATCTATTCTGTTGTATTGACTTGCCTATTAAGTCAATATAGTTATGATGCCTCTCTAAATCAAAAGAACTTTTTTATTACTGTATTTAAAACAAGGCTTTAAGCCCATGAAAAATTCGGTTCAGGTTCAAAATGCTAAAATTTATAGAGTTCAGGTTCAGTTTTAAAATTTTAACCCTATGTATATAGATAGATGAACAGAATCTTTTTTTCAATTTTTAAATAGCTAATGACACAAAAACACCATTAAAAACTGAATCCAAACCCAATTTTTCACTGAGTCCAGGCTCAGATTTGGTTTAAAGCCCTGCTATTTACATGAGATGGGAGAAGGACGTGGCAACCCACTCCCAAGGCAATCCCGAAACAATCAGCCATTGAAAACCCTATGAGGGTCGCTATGAGTTGGACTCCACTCGACAGCACCTAACAACAACAACAACATTTACATGAGGGATTTAAACTCAAGCCTGAACCACACCCATACCCTCTAAATTTTAACATATTCTCCATACCAGAACCTGAACCCAATTTTTTGTGGATCTGAAGCCCTGATTTAAATCAAGCTGAAATCCATGATTTTGAATACACAAAATCCAGCCATCATCCATCTGATTATTCAATATTTACTACATCTCATTTAGGATACAATAAACATTCCATTTGGAAAATAAAATCCTGAAATGTTATTTTCACCACTCTCTATTCAGTTTGTACTAAATAATGAAAATAAGCTTAGACCATTTAAGTATCTTTTTCGTGCTTTTAAGGATTTCACGGGTCACTTCTCAATAAACCTATCATAACTTGAAAATATTAAGTAGAAAATGCATTTAACATACCCAACCTACTAAACATCAAGCTTAGCCTATGAGGGTCGATATGAGTTGGACCAGACTTGTAGGCACCTAATAACAACAACACAGTTAAAATACTGATCTTTCAGCCTCATGTCTGTGTGGCTCACTGTGCTCTCTTCTCAGCATCTCAAGATATTAATATGATGATCCATTCTGATAGCCTACGAAAAGATCAAAATTCAAAATCTGAAATATGGCTTTTACTCAATGTGCATGGCTTTCACACCAGAAAGTCCAAAATTTCTAAGTAGGGGACCATCTGTACTTTGAATCCCTTGAAGAATAATGTCTAGATCTAAGGTAAACATAGTAGAAACAAACAACAACAAAAACCATGCCATTGCAGCAGCTTTAAGATACTTAAGAGACTGCCCAGTCTAGTGTACCCAGGCTTCCCTATCATATTTATTATAATAAACTATGATGCCTTACTCAACGTCAAATAACCAGCTGGAATCAAGAGAAGTAGAGCCCAGCTCATATTCCTTCCCAGTTAGCTATCTTTTTAATATGTTACAACACAGTGTATGCAACATTTTAATCAAGGAAGCCTGAAAAAAAATCACCAAAAAAAAAAAAAAAAAAAAAAAAAAAAAAAAAAAAAAAAAAAAAAAAAAAAAAAAAAAAAAAAAAAAAAAAAAAAAAAAAAAAAAAAAAAAAAAAAAAAAAAAGAAAGAGAAAAAAAAAGAATCTATACTATGATAAAATCTGGGGTATATCAACTCAAATAGCCTTTAAAAGACATGTTTAGACAAAGTAAAATGAAGAGATCTTTTTCTTTCTACAAAAAAGGCAACACAAACCAAGTGTGAAAGCTAGAGATTTATTGTTATTTTGTGATTAATAAATTGTCAAATTGGTTATGACACTGTCCCACGCTGTATACCACCATTTACCAGTACAAAAGGCTTTAAACCAGTCTGAGGCATAAGGCAGAAGGAGCAAAGACACATGAAGACCCACTGTAACAACCTTCTCCAGTCATGCTTCCACCCTGACCTCTAAGTCACTGATCTCTCAAGAAAAGTGTCAGAACAATATATGGACTGGTGGGCAATCTGGCTTCTTGACCTTCCTTAACAGTAGGCAACTTACAGAAGTAATGGAATTCAACCTGTATTTCCCTTGATTTTACTGGTCTGAACTCATTTTAGGTTATTTTAACATTGTAATTTCCTGTAACTGTACACCAGAGAATATGATGACTTAAGAGAATACTGAACTAGAGCCAGTCAAATATATTACTGACCCTAAAGTTATGTTTTAATTGGTCCTATAGGAATGTATCACCCCAACAGTTTGAGAGTTAAGCAAACTTTGGGGAGGGAAGAAAAAGGCTGTAGAACAGCCAAATGTACTCAACATTGTTAAAACGGCTCTTTTCACCCCGAATGATACTTCATTACTACACTATATGCACAGAAATCCTAAAAGAATCTTAGTTGCCAGTTATTATTTAGTTTAGGCTGGCCCAGTCCAGGATAGATTCCGTCTCACCCCCCTCCCTCATTCCCCCTTCTTGATGCTCTGAAAAGCACAATATTTAACTATTGCTTAGTAGAACTATCCCAAACACATCAGAAACAAGTGGCTCACAAGTCATTTCAAATCCATGTATTGGCTGTGCATGAGAAAACTGACAAAGCCAAAAGATAGTTCTATTTTTATATGGCAATTAAAAACTGAAACATCAACACTTTCAGTAAGAATAACATTTCAATTACAAATTGTAATGCCTGTTAAACTACCTATGGGAGAAGCTGAAAAGTCCTAGGCAAATGCATTTTGGTGTATACTACAATGCTCCTTCAGTCTGCACAAAGATTGATTAAGGTAATTTACAGTCAACCTGTGAATGTTGAAACAATGTTACATTAATGTTGTCTGCACAATTAAATGTCCCTAAACAGTAAGCCAGAATCAGCTTTTCTTTATTTTCAACAAACCTGACTAACCGGCACTTCTGCGGAGATGTTTATCAAAGATGCTGTAAGATTCTATACAATTAGGAAATACTTAGCTTTAAGAGTATTTCCTTATCTTTATTTCATTTTATTTTATTTTTGGTTACAGTGTTTTGCTCGGATAATCTACTGTAGTATGTTTCTAGAAATGCAATCCCAAATGTGCATACTCCGTATTGTATACAAACAAAGCAAAAACTGTCAGTAGTATAAATCTTACAGCATTGTTTGGAAAAATACATGCCAAAGTCACAATAAGCAATACTATACCACAAATTATAGAGCGCAAATGATTTGCTTCTTTTTAATGCTTTTATTCTACATAAATTACTACCATAGGCTAATAAGCAAATAAACTGGACAGATGCAGGACAAAATCTGTTCACCCAATTAAAAAAGGTGATGTTTGTAAAAAATTACAATAAATGCAGAAGTGTTTGATGCATGCAGTAGCCTTAAATGAAAAAGCATTGATTCCCATTGTTCCAAAAAAGAAAAATACAGAAAAACCCACACACCTTACTGCACTCCACCTTAAAATGCATCATATTGGGTTTGTTTATAACAGCACAGAATTCCAAGAGTCAAAATGAAATAAAGCAGGTATTTTAAAGATTTAAGAGCCGTTATCAAAAATAAATTACATTTTTTTCAGGATACAGAAATGCTGCTATGATGGTTGGGAGCCTAGTAACCTTTCAATAGCTGCATTGATATCACCTCCTGTTGCTATTAGCGCTTGCAAGTTTGCTTCACGGTTCAAAAATCCCATCGCACTGAGTTGTTCCAGTTGTTGCTGAAATCTGACTTCTGGATTCTGTATCTGTCAAAGAGGAAAACAAAAGGCAAAAAACACAATAACAACAACTTTAAAAAAACAGTTTATCACACTCTAAAGCAAACCAGTCCATATCACACTCAAACTTTAAAAAATTTTTAACTTCTATTTTTCTTTTTGGTGTGTACTTGGGGGTTGAACCCAAGGCCTCTCACCTACTTTGTAAATGCTCGACCACTAGGCTGCACCCCAACTCATTTCTTACTTTTTTGAGTCAGGCTCTCACTAAGTTATTCAAGGCTGCCTCTAATCTTGAATTCGAGATCCTTCTGCCTTTCCCGCCGTAGTCACTGGGAGTACAGTCATGCATGACTGCGCCAGGCAAAATTTCAAGTGCTTTTTAAAGAACATATACTGATCTACTGAACTTTAAAAGCACTATCTCTTGAAACATATCCACCGTATTTAAAAGCAGATTATTAGTACTTATTTTAGATTAGTTTATACCTAAACAATTATGTCAAACAGATCATGTAATTCTGCCTTATTTAAAACAACAAAAAACAAAACACTTGCAGACTAGGGATGAGCACAAGGCCCTGGTTCAATCCCCAGTACAAA
>VMDO01001235.1:202663-221716 GCA_007922755.1 Pedetes capensis
AAAAAAAAAAAAAAAAAAAAAAAAAAAAAAAAAAAAAAAAAAAAAAAAAAAAAAAAAAAAAAAAAAAAAAAAAAAAAAAAAAAAAAAAAAAAAAAAAAAAAAAAAAAAAAAAAAAAAAAAAAAAAAAAAAAAAAAAAAAAAAAAAAAAAAAAAAAAAAAAAAAAAAAAAAAAAAAAAAAAAAAAAAAAAAAAAAACAACTGACCCAAAAAACTGCCCATAATTTAAGAAGCTCCATTACTTCAGAGGCATATTAAATACAGAAAAATGCATACATGCAAACAGTTTAAAATTAGATGATTTCCTCTGTGCAGATGCTGACCAACTGAGTAACAATAAAAGCCAGTGTCTTTGTGTATATAACAATCCTAAACTCGAATGAGGCTTGGAATGTAGGCTTAGCTCCTATACTAGCTATTCTTCAGTTTCAGACCCACAAAATACAGTATATTCTGGATTCTAAACTGCACCCTTTCAAGAGTTTTAGTGGGCTACAAAACCAGATGTGGATTAGAATTACAAGTGGATTGGATGAGACAGAGATGGGGGCGGAGGGGAGAGGTAGCTCCTGAACACAATCCAATCCACACTCAACTATATGGCCCTCTAGGACTTTTTTTTGAAAGAGTCTGAATTAGAACTGAGAATATAAAGTATATTCCTAATCCTGAAAATTCAGCCACATGACATCCACATGAAGATCTGATCAATCCCAGCCATCCTGGTAATGAAGAGGCTTGTAGGCTCTTCAACTTACATAACAATTCTGTCCACTATCCCAAATCTTTTTTTATTAATTCCATGAACATTTACTAAGTACATACCACAAGCCAGAAACTATGCTAGGTAGAACACTCCCATGTTTACTGTATTTAGTAAGGCTTGAGATCAGAAAGTATCTAATAGTCCTTGAAACATTTTTCCATTCAGAAGCTTGGGGGCAACCTATTGTAATAGATCTGAACTAGCAACCATCTTTAATAGTAGATTCTTAGTAAAGCCAATGTTTAAGATGCAGCAACATTATTGGAGAGGGTATTCATATTTTTGAGTGCACATATGTAATAGAAGTTACCACAGAAGTGCTGGGGTGGTAGGTAGGGATAGCATTTTTTCAAAGTAAAAAATATAAAAGGTAGATACAGTTGTCTGTAGGCATTGAGGATAATAAAGTTTCTATTCCTCTGTGACAAACTTGTCTAAAATAAAACCCATCTCGAGTGATTTTCAAGCAGGCACTTAAGGAAAAAAAGTGCATTTTAAAAGGCTACTCCTATAAAATACCACATTGGGTTGAAGCACTCATCCCTGCAAGTGTAATAATGTTTCCCTTAGTATCGGATGTTGCACTAAATTTAACTTCCATAATGCCTGTGTTTAAATAAAGTCAATATCCTTAAAATGGTACTTTTCATTAGTCTAAACACTAAAGAGTTACTGTTTTCTTATCTTCTTTTTTGGATATTTCTAAGATTGCCAAGGGCTAGGATTTAGCTCAGTTGGTAGAGTGCCACTCTGCAGTCTCTGAGGTCTCAAGCTCAATTCCCAGCACCATAAAAATGGGAGGAGGTGGCAATCCACTCCCAAGGCAATCCCGAAACCACCAGCCATTGAAAACCTTATGAGGTCACTATGAGTTGGACGTGACTCACCTAACAACCACAACAAGATTAAGAAAGCAAAATTTAGGCAGAACAGAACTGTTACCTGAGGATTTACTCCAGCAAGAGCCTGCAGCATTTGCTGAATGAACTGCTGGTGTCCAGGTTCAGTGGTTCCTGCTGTGGGGCTTGTGTTTTCACTAGGTGCAGTGCTAGACCCGCTGGTTCCGGAAGAGCCTCCAGTGTTTCCTAATGCCCCCAAGCTAGGAGTAAACCTAGGGAAAGCACAAATAAGTAATCAACCTAACCTCTGGCAAAACTGGAGGCCAGCCCAAATAAGGTGGTAAATCAGTTACGTTTAAACATATTGCTTATCTTCTTAAAATGAGTACTTGTAACTTTGAAACTTGTAACTTTGAAAACTCTGACTAAAAACAATCTTTTCAACCAAAAAAAGGCAGAATGATGTTAAATATGAAATTCTCAGAGATAAGTAACTATTATTCAAGTTCAAATCTTCCTCAAATAAGCCTACCCTGGGATGAGGCCGGGGGCTTCCGTTGCTAAAGTCTGTAAGCCCTGCTGAATCTGTAACAAGGCCTGCATTGCTCTAGGGTTTGACATTGCTGACAGTGTATCAGGATTCTGCATCTAAGGAAGAAAGAAAGTCAGTGGTTACAAGGGAATTAAAAATCAGTGATGGTAAATTTTTACTTCTTTGCTCTGTTTCTGAAGAAAATCTAGAACCTTCCTCCCAGGCATCGGTAATCCATAACTTCCTCCCCAAATAAACACAAATCCACCTTTGACAACAAGCCTAGTGTACAAATTATTTGACCTCCTCCCAAGACCATAATAAAAGCCATTTTTATAATAAAGACAATCAGGAGCTACTCTTTTGAAGCTACAACTATTTCTCTTCTCCAACAGAAGAAAAAAGTATTACTTCTAAGAAACAACCTCCAAATGCACAATTAAATGGTAATATGGTAAAAGCCACATATTCCTCCTGACCAAGTATTATCTGTTGCTCATGTGACAATTTTACTGATAATTACACTCTAAAACAATAATTCCAAATTTAAAGTTAATACATGTGTCCTGAGTTTACCCCACTTCCAAGTATCCACCACCTCAGTGACCAGAAAAATAGGCATTCATCAATAGATAAAGGACACTAACCAACCCTGGATAATGGCTTACAGGACCAAAAATCATTTGCATAATATATAAAGCCCTGGAACTACCAGTTTCAAAAACACCAAGAATGACTTTTCTTCATTACCTTTTTAAATAATAAAACACAATGGCAATCTCAGGGGCATTTTTATAATAAAACCTTCCTTATATGACAACATTGACCAATTTAATCTTCCTAATTTCGAGTTTGAGGAAATGAAATCTACCCCTCAGAAAACAGGCATTCTACGAATTTGAAAGAAATTGAAACATTACAATAAGACCAAACCCATAAAATAGGACTGGGTAGCTCTTTCCTGTTACTCAAGATTAGTTAAACCATAAAGTGTAACATGACACAAGGAAACACTTCAGTTAGTAAAGTGAAAGGAAATGGTTTATGATATTAACAAAGCATTCAACATCCAAACCTCAAAAGAAAAACAAAATGGTTCTCTCCTTAGAATTTACATTTAAGAAATGCAAGCAAAAGGTCAGCAGTAAAATGGGGCTCAGTGAGGATCAAACTGAATTCTCTATAAATTGACAGCATTATCATACTCTATTCTGTGTTTTGCTATCAGCCACAGAAGAGCAAGGAAAATGTTCATCAAACTTTTTCAAGCAAATCATTACCGAAGATAGCTAGCATCTTTTCTTACTCACTTGTTGGAGGAAAGTTGGGAGCTGTTGTCTCATTTGTTCTTGAAGCTGAGGATTTCCAGCAAATAAGGGATTATTCAGCATCATCTATGGGGCAAGTGTTCAAACAATTTTAACTGGAAATATATGAAACAAGTAATGTACCTTGTTTAATATTCTATCTTTCTCCAAGCGCCTAAAGTGGCACTTAAATGGGAGGAAGGTAGAACATAAATTAAAAAAATAAAAACAAAAACAAAAAGAAGGGAAAATACTATCCACAAGTGGGATCTCCAAAAAACAAAAACAAAAACAAAAAGCAAAAATAAAAAGGCATCTTCTCTCCCAATGAGAACGGTGCATATGATTATGACATGCAGGAGCCTAAAAAATAAAAGCAATCATTTTCTAGGCTTTTCCTTGAGTAAAGGTGAAAATTTTGCCTTTGAGAGAAAAATGGGAGTAACTGGGTCTCATGAGTATACATCTGCTACACTGACAGAATAAACATAAACATCAATACATACATCTGTATGTATGGCGTACTTACAAACCTCAACAAACAAGTGGCAATCCAGATCTGGAACCACTGTATCTACCTGCCTACCACGAAACAGCTAATATTAGGTCAGAAAAATAACACCACAAAACAGCAACCAACTTGCCAGAGAAATGGAGCTGCTAGGTGAAAATCAGACAAAACTAGCACCAAGAGTCCTCTGGGGAAAGTGTTAAAATGCTTTAAACGACATGAAAGATGTAAATCCGTTTGAGAACATCATGATTAGCATCTGGATTTCCCCTCACTACCACATGGATAAGAAAAGTGGCACATCGCCTAACCTTCAAATAGGTGTTAACAATTTGTAAGTCAGGGCTAATATTAACATGACGACTGATACCTGAAAATAAGATTACAATACACAAATCAACAAAACCAGAAACTATTAAGTTTTCTTAGCATCAAAAAAAAAAAAAATTATATCACTTTCCCCAAAGTGAAGTCAACTAACAACGATTCACTGACAGCCTATTTACCTATCCAAAGTCTGAGGTGGAAATGATCCCTGTCCTCAATAAACATATTTAAACGCTGGAAGAAAACAAAATTCCTGCCTTCCTCCTTTAGTACACCTAATGTTGTGAAGTGGATCATTTAATTTCAACAAAATAACCAAAGTAGGAAGAAGTTAGACCATGTTTTATGAATATACAGTATTTATTTCAACATAACCAATAAGTTGACATTAAGTAAAGTTAACACCTTGAGGTCAACAAACATGCTTCTTTATTGGTTCCAATCAAAAATACTTTATTATGAACATGTTAATGAGGTTACCACATTCACTTTTCAAAATCTATGTCATTTTTTAAAAACTGGAAAAAGCATACCATCTTAAACCTGCTCACAGTTCCTCAGAAAAATCATGTCTTCTGGTTATATTTCTCCTAACTTACCTGACTTTATATCACAATTAATAGTTTTTATACTCAAGATTTTTTAGTATTTAAAATTCAAACCAAAGAAACAACCTTTAATCTTCTGATAACCAGAGTACACTGTAAAAGTTTTCAAACTTTCTATAGTAAAAGAAATCTATAGCTCACATTCTTTGTCAACAGTTCTGCTTTAGATTAAAAAAAACTATATGAATGCCACTGAAGTCCTTTATAAATGTAAAATTATTATACATGGCTAGGATTGTGCTTGTTAAAGCCCAATTTTAAAAGATGGGCATTCAGTATTATCAATAAACCAAATACACATTTAATCATTCTACATACATATCTGTATTTTCCACATTTTAAACAATTTAGCATTATTTACTGTCAGAAACAGTTCTGAATAAATTAAATTCGGCATTTAACACTAGTAACAGTCTGGTAGTTTTCATGTGACTAAAACCATCTCTCATAAACATATACCTACAATATGCAAATTTTTAAATAATTATCCTAAAAACTTATTCTTTAATAATTTCCAATTCCACAAGTTATTACTGAGTATTACACCTCAAAGACACTGGCTATATACTTCTATCAACACAGTTCTGGACTTTAGGAAATAAATTATTTCACTTGACATTAGTGATTAATTTTAAAAGCTTTTAAAACTTAAGAAATGGGATTAACTATATAGGAAAATATTCAAAATTCCTAACTCTGAACAGATGCCATTTTAAATAATTAACTGTGGATGATCAAAGACTTATTAGTTCATATCCTCCATAGTTTTTCAAGCCTACTAGGGCTGAAAGTAGATGGTATATCAGAATCACTTAGGGAAAGTGAGGGGAAAAGAAGCCACCAAAATCAAAAGCCGTTGTATCAAAACCTGTAGGGATTGGGTTTAAAGCTCCCCGAGTGATCCCAGCCAGTGTTGAGACTCACTAATTTTCACAGTTATGGTCTTTTTGGAACAAATGACAAAATGGACAAATTAATAAAAAGACCAGTATACTGACTGGAGGGGGAGTTGTGTCTATAATGGAAAGAATGAGAGCACTGTTCCGGGAAGTACCTCTCTGCTTTCAATAAACAATTTCAGGCTGTTTTACAACTGCTGTATTGAGCATGACTATTATAAACTGAGCCATCTAACACATAAAGGTATTTCAAACACTGATACTCTATCAATTGCTTTCAAGATTCACATTTTACAGAAGTCTACCTTTAAAAGAGAACAATATAAAACCTCTGTACTCGTCCTCCAATTCAACACATACAGATTTTGTAAACCTCCACTTCTTTCTAATCAATGAATAGTCAAGACGAATTTTTTTCAATTATATATGAAACAAGCTTCCCCCAAAACTGTAGATGCGGTTTGCCTACATTTCTGGTGTATTAAGACAGTAAGACACAAATGTGCCCAAATCAAAACTACTGTTCAGTTCACACTGCAGTTCTTTTCAATAAGATGATAAACTTACCTGTGCAGCAAGGTCAGGGTTCTGGCTTAGCGACTGCATCATACTTCTCATGTATGGGGCAGACAACATGTTTTGCATAAGCTGAGGGTTTTCAGTTATTTGCTGCAATAAGCTTTGCATTCCTGGTGTGTTGAACATGCTAGCTGAAAGGTTATTAAAAAAATAAATATACACTGTATTAAGAAAAACACACATAAACAAGTTACAGCTTCAAAATACTATATATATTGTGTTCAAATTTCAGTAACTACAACGAAGTACAGTCATTTCCCCTTATAAATAGATCCACTTTACATAGTTTGTACACATAGTCAACTACAGTCCCCAAATATCACACGGAAAATTCTAGCGATAAATAATTCATGAGTTTTAAACTGCATTCTGTTCTAGTAGCATTATGAAATCCCATGGTATCCTACTCCACACCTTTGTGCAATGTATCCACACTGTAGATACTCCTGCTACATTATAGTCACTAAGTAGCCAACTCAGTTATTAGATCAACACTTATTTAGTTAATAATGGCTCCAAAGCACAAGAGTTATGACACTGGCAATTCAGAGGTGCCAAAGAGAAGGCACAAAGTCTGCTTCCTTTAAAAAGAAAGGTGAATTTTTAACTTAATAGGGGGGAAAAATCATCTGCTGAGATTACAAATAAAGTACAAATAAAAACGTACAATAAGAAAAAAATCCTGTATCCATGATATTGTAAAGATGGAAAAAGAAATTCAACCCAGTTTTGCTGTTGTCCTCAAACTGTAGAAGTTAAAGCGCTTAGTTGGAGGGAAAAGTCATTAAATCTTCATATGTATGTATAATAAAAAAGCATTGCAGATCTGTGGTTTTAGCCATCTACTTGTTGTTGCTGTTGTCGGGTGCCATCAAGTCGGTATTGGACTCATAGCAACCCTCTGTACAAACAGGGGAAACACTATTGTCAGTGCTTCTCTGCTGTTCATGGGGTTTTCAATGGCAGATTGATTTTTGGGAGGGGGTTGCCAGGTCCTTCTCCCAAGCCTACAGCTTCTGGTGTTCTCAGGCAGTCTCCCACCCAGGTACTAACCAGGCCCGACCCTGCTTAGCTTCGGAGATCTGACGGGATGGGATGCCACGGGGCTACAGCTGCAAGCTAGCCATCTACTAGGGGTCTTGGAACTAGGGGTCTTGGAACTCCTAAAATATAGGGTCCGGTGAGAGACTACTGTGTGCATATTATATATCAAGTGAACTAAGAAAAAATTTAAAACTAACATCTCCAAAAGTACATGCCAAACGTACCAATAAAAGATGACAATGATTTTATACTTCTGATTATACTTATAGTAAAATCAGATCTAACAGCAGGACTAGGCTTTAAAGTCAAATCAAGGCAAAAGTTATATATGGTTAAATCACTGATGAAAAAGCCCATATAGAAGTGTGAGCCAACTTTTCCTCCAGGATTACAAAAGATTACTCAATGAGAATCATATTCAGGCCTCAATGTTCACATTTCAGAATGATGGAACTCTTCACGCCTGGGGGAACAAATGCAAAACTTCTATCACATTTTCACGGAGTACTGGCATGGTAGGCATATTTAACATTTAAGAGACCTCACAGTGTATTGACTAAGCAGTATCTGGAGCCAGATTATCTGGTTCAAATCCAATCTAACTATGCAACCATGGGCAAGTTATTTAGCTTCTTTATACTTCGGTCTCCCCATCTGTAAAATGGAGAAAATAGCATCTACTCCATGGGTTGGTTGTGACGATTCAATTAATGTGTAAAAAGTGCTTGTTACAATTATTCTCCTGTTCTTTTTGTGGAAAACTCCAACTGAATTTATGTGAAAATTCAATATATAAAGACTCAGTTATTTGTCTAGCCAAGTTTTCTTTGAAAACTGTTTAACTTATCCCCAGATTTTCAACTGCTGACTAGATATATGGAAACTCAAATATATTCTAAAACCTATTATAATGTCAACTGAACTTATTAACTTTTTTTCTCTTTTGGTTTTCCTCTAAGGGTACTTTGGGCAGGTTTAAAACATTTGACTCCTCCCACTTATCTTTCTAGTTTATTATAACTCTGCTGTTTATAATTTTTGTTTTTCCTATTTCAAGTTGGAAGTTTCAATCTAGTTTTTCCCACATCCTCAAGTCCAAGACAGGTTGGCAAGTTACAGCCTGAAGAACAAATCTGGCATATAACTGGTTTTTGAACTGCGGAAAATACCTAACAAAGAGAAATATTATGTGAAACGTAGAAACTACCTGAAATTAAAATTCCAGTGTCTATAAATACTGTTTTGTTGGAACAGTTATTTATTAACTCATTTATTGTGGATGAGTGCTTTTACACTAGGAAAGCAGAGTCAGGACAGACTGTGATGCTATCGCTGCTCATACTGCTGCTCAATGTACCACAAACCACAAATTATAGTGAATCGGTTTTAACACGTCACACAAAATACTCAAACATCTTGTTTTTCTTAATTATCAGAGCATATCAATCATATAAAGAAAGAAGTGGACAACAAGCATGGTGGTTTTAAGGTACACAGGAACCTGATGGCAAAACACTGTGTTTATTATGTAATGAATGGCATTAAAGAATACAACACACACAGACACTACCGGGCTAACCACTCGTCCAGCTGAGCATGGTGGCTCACACCTGTAGACCCAGCAGCACTCAGCGGGCTGAGGCATGAGAACGGCAAGTTCCAGGCCAGCCTGGAACACATAATGGGACTGTCTCAAAAACTGAAACAAACAACAAAACCCAAAACCAACATTCACCATTCACAGGAAAGCAATGATCAGAAAAATTACAAGATGAAAATTAATTATCTCACCTGAGCCAAGTTTAATAACAAAAATTAAATGCAAATAAAACTGCAACTAAACTTAACTTCGTTTTTTATTTGTTTGTTTGTTTTTGGGCAGTACTGGGGGTTGAACCTGGGGCCTTGCGCTTGCATGCTTTGCAAGTGCTGGACCACTGTGCTGCACCCCTAGCCCATTTTTTTACTTTTTTAAGACAGGGTCTTGCTAAGTTATACCTCTGGTCTCAAACTTCCGATCCTCCTGCCTCAGCCTCCTGAGCCACTGGGATTACAAGCATGTGCCACCGTGACTAACCCTAATTTTTCAAGTGGCTTATTTGTTAGCCAATCAAAGAAAGTCGTATACTAGTGGTGACTAATTAAGGCAGTTAACTAAACCCTGATGGTAGAAGCTAAATGTGTCCAGAGAAAACAAACCTAAGTGTACTTGCCTAGGGGAAAATTTTTTCCTCGGTGTTTAAGGACATTGGACACAAAACCAGTATTTAATTAAAAAATAATGCAAATGATTGAGTTAATTTTTAGTCCTTGATGAGTCGACAGATATTACTGATAGTGTTCATTTCTAGTTTATTTGGGAAGCCAAGGCCAATTTTGAAGTAACTAAAAAACAAGGTTCCTTAGTTGTATGCAAACAACTAAGATTAGACCATTTTCAAGAGGCTGAAGACTGTGAGTTCAAGGCTAGCCTTGTGCTACATAGTGAAATCTAGTCTCAAAAACAAACGAAACCACCACCAAAAGAAGCTTGAGAAGACATTACTTTGGTACAACCTGAAATAGCATCTGCTAAGATGTGCTACATCTGATGTCAGTAAAAATATATATGGAGAATTTTTAAAATTTTGATGGACCAAATTACACCCCTTATAAAAACATAAGGTATTTAAAGACTGGTTATTTATTGTCTCATTTATCAGTATGTACTCTGTAAAATATTTAAATCTATCGTGTTATTGAACCAGTAGCAGCATGAGCTGAGACTGTGTTTTTGTAAATGAGGACAGCCATCCAACCAGCATTATCAAACATTAATTGACCTGAGAAAATAGCTTTTGCTGGAGACTGGGTAATGCTTCTCAATGAACTTAATATTTACATGTGAAACTCACACTGCAACAGGGTCATTTTGACACCTAAAACTGTCTGAGTCACAAGCTATAGAAAGCTGTTTTATATACTTCTGGTGCTGTCAAGAATGACAGGAAACCAGCTCTCCATTCCCACAGATCTACAGATTTCTGAGCTCATACTATACTACAAGCATCATTTTCAACCCTTAATCCAAGTGCAAAGGAAATTCCACACTTTAAAATTCATTCCACCATACAATTGAGAAGCAAACTGACTTTCAATCTCAAATAATTAATCTATAACGTAATAACATGCTAAAATCAGAAAAAGTAACAATTCTATAAATGCTTTCCAAACTGATAAGTGCCACTAAAATCACATACTTTTAGAATGGGTTCATATTTTAAACGAAATTACCTCATTTCCTACCAGTATTAACAGATGACCACCAGCAATCAATTTTGATAAACAGAAACACTAGGACCCAATGAAGCAAAATGTTATCCTTCAAAACTACATGCCTCTCATTGAATGAGGAAAATATAGTATTCAATTATTATTGTATATTTAATTTCACCAATAAAACAATGTGTGGATATTTATTCTCTTATGATGTAATAGTCTCAATTTTGCCTCTTTATGGGCAACGTCTCTAAGTATTACTTACTGATTCTTTACATGAGAAATTTGCCAACTCCTGCTTCAGGATTTCCTCACTTTCTGAAGTGCTTATGGGGCAAAAAAAGTCAAGAGTTTTATCTTTCCATGTGTATATGCACATACACGAAACTTCCAAGACTGGAGTCAACAAAAAGGCTGATAATTTGATAGCCTGGCGGGATGAGTCACTTTTGCCATTTCTCATCTTCCTTTGATGGAAATATCATTAATATGAAATATTAAAACATTATATTAAAACACTGAGTAAAACACTGCAACACTAATTTTTTATTTGTTAGGCAAAAATTGTTACTGCAGATACATCTGACAAAATGTTTGCTGTCCCCTTTAAACTGGAAGAATGCGTCTCTCTCAAGATTGTTGTTGTTGTTCTTGTTGTTAGGTGCCGTCGAGTCGGTATCCGACTCATAGCGACCCTCATAGGGTTTTCAATGGCTGAGTTCTTCGGGATTGCCTTGGGAGTGGATTGCCAGTCCCTTCTCCCATTTTTGCAGTGCTGGGAATTGAACTCGGGGCCTCAGAGACTGCAGCGCAGCGCTCTACCCACTGAGCTAAATCCCAGCCCAGTTAGTAAGAGTCAAATAAGTAGTAAGGAGAATACAGGATACTTTTTCTTGATTTAAAAGTGGTATTACTTCAATTTTTATAAGACCTGTATTATATCCAGAAACCTCATGACACCCACTGTAGTCTGTACATGAATATACACCACTGTAACTATCACTCTCCTCATTATGATTCTTCTCAGTAATAAATCTGTAAAAATTCTTCATGCAGAATATCATCTTTCCACTTCGTCTGCCAAGACACAAGTATCCTTTAAAACAGACCCAGACTCGCTCCACTGCTTCTTATTTACCACATATGCCAAATATACAGTATTGGTACAGCTATGGTGTGGACAAATTCACCCAACGGCCCATGTGTTGGAGGCATGGTCACCAGCCCAGGGCTCTATTTGGAAGTGGTAGAACCTTCCAGCAGTAGAACCTAGATCCAGGGAAGGTAGTGCACACCTGCATCCAAGCACTTGGCAGGTTTACGCAGGACTGCTGTGAGCTTGAGGCCAGCCCGGGCTATACAGGGAGAGACTATCTCAAAAACAAAACACAATACAATACAACAAAACAAAGAGGTGAGGCCTAGTAGAAGAAAGTTATTGTGAGCATGCCCTTGAAAGAGATACTGGGACCCCAGACCCTGCTCTTCTTTCTCCTGCTTCCCAGCTGCCATGAAGTGAGTAGCTTCCTTTGTCACATCCTGCCACCATAGCAGAGTGCATTGACACAGGTCCAAAAACAATGGAGCCAAGTAAACCATGGACTGAAACTTCTGAAATCATAAGCCAAAATAAACCTGTCCTCTCCTGAAGTTGATTTACCTCAGGTTTTTGTTACAGTAACAAAAAAGTAACTAACACAGGGTTTAAAACTGTCACTCTGGCTAAAGATCCTGGACCTAATTCATGGATAAATCAGCATTTGAATGTTTTAACTATCTTAAGAGTTGGGAAAAAGGCATCTATTTTTTCAGTCTAACGTACAGAGAAGTAAATTCCTTATGTGTTCACACCCCACCAAGAAAGGTTCTACTCCATCAGGAATCACGTTGTTGTTAGGTGCTGTCAAACTGGGTCCAACTCATAGAAACCCCACCTACAACAGAACGGAAACATTCTCCAACACTATGCCATGCCCAACATTACGGTCAGTGTGTCTCTGTTATTCATAGGGTTTTCAATAGCTGATTGTTTTGAGATTGTTTCAGGAGTAGGCTGCCAGGTTCTTCTCCCATTTTTTGCAGTGCTGCAGATCAAACCCAGGGCCTCGGAGCGCACAGAGCAGCACCCTACCAACTGAGCTAAACCCTAGTCCCACAGTCTAACGTTAAGACCTAGAAACCCCAGCCAGGCGTGGTGGTGCATGCCTGTAACCCAAGCATGTGGCAGGCTGAGACAGGAATATCGACACAAATTCAAAGCCAATCTGGTCTACCCAGTAAACTCCAGGCCGGGCTGGATTATACAGTGAGACCCTGTCTCAAAAAAAAAGACCAACCCTGGAAACTTGCTTTGTTTTGATTTGTTTTTGTCTTGCTATGTGGCCCAGGCTGGTCTCAAACTTCCAGGCTCAAGTCAACTTCCCACCTCAGTCTCCCAAAGCAGCTGGGACTATGGGTGTGCACCAGTGTGCCCAACTGTGGAAATGTGGTATTTAATAAATCTTGCAGGTGCTCCACTATAGTTAGTTTAGCCCTACCCTCGGGACTGGTGTTTAAGAATCCTCTGATCTGGAAAACAAGGCCTGACTGAATCAAGGACACATGTGCTCTACAAGTAACAACATGGGCAGCTGGAATAGAGGGACACACTGCAGTGTTCTCTCTGTACTTCAATTTATCTACTATTGAAGGGAGACCACTACAAACTTACCTTATCACTATCTTATGAGCACATGAAAACATAAAACTGCACCTGGAAATCCTCAGTTAATGCTTTCCATTATAATGCACACAAGTGATTAACCATCACATATTTAAAGCTTCCTTTAGAAAACCAAAAACTTTTGCTTATTACTGGACATCTGGCTCATTAGGTGTCAAGCTCTGAGCTTTCCCAATGGTACAAAAAGTACTCACAAAGGAAATAAACTATGTTTAGCTGAGAAGCAACTGGAAGACTTAAGTATCTTGTTTAATATCCAAACCCTAGCATTCATAAAGAAATGGCCTCAAAAAATAGACATACAACCAACTACTGCAAGTTCAAGAACCCCAGAGCAAAGCTGAAAAAGCAAACTGCAAACATTCAACAAGAAGCCTAACAACAGAAATTACTTAAGGATGAAGTCAAAACGAGTCCTTCCCACAGAAATACGGACATGCCACACAGATGCCTTAATTGTGCCTGTCCTGGAGAGCCCTGATTTATGCAGGTCATGCGGTACCTTCATTCTAATACAGCAGATGACCCAATTCTAAGGTCTCCACACACTGCTCTATTGGCCCCCAAAAGGTCCATTTTGGTCCCTGTGAAAATCCTACAATATACTGCCTTCATCCTATTTTGGAATCTCAAGACTTTTCTCCAGGCTTCAACTCTAATTCTTTTGGCTCTTTATTGCTACGAAACATAGAGAAGCTAGACTAAAAAGGGGGGGGGGGGGGCAGTCATACACACTATGAGGCTAATAATACCCATAGAAGGGTACGCTCTGCAATAACAAGGAACCAAAGATAAATGCAAGTGAAAGAAAATAAGACACAAAAGACTATATACTGAGTAATCCATTTATATGAATTCCTGGAACAGGGAAAACGAATCCACAGTGGGAAAACAATTAATGGCTGCCCATTTGATAGAAAGAATTGAAAGAGGCACAAGCTGGGCATTGTGGTACATGCCTGTAATCCCAGCAACTTGGGAGGCTAAAATAGGAGGATTGTAAATTCTAGGGAGGCAGACTGTGTAATTTAGCAAGACTCTGTCTCAAAACAAAAAAATGAGAAAAGGGGCTGAGAGTGTGGTTCAGTGGTAGAGCACTTGCCTAGTACAGTGCTGGGTTTAACCTCCCAGCACTGCCAAAAAAAAAGGGCGGGGGTGTCTAACCGCCCCTCCAGTGTTGCAAAAAATCAATAAAAATTAAAGTAGATTAAAAAAGAAGGGCATGAAACAAAATTAATGAGGCAATGGAAATGTTTCCTATTTTAACTAAGGAGGCATAACCTGGGTGTATAAATAAATCAAAAGTGTAGAATTAGGTATCTAAAATCTGGGGTTTTTAAAATATAAATTACATCCCATGCTGGGTGCTACAGCACATACCTGTAATCCCAGTGACTAGGGAGGCTGAGGCAGGAGGATCGCAGGTTTGAGGCCAGAGGCAGCCTGTACAACTTAGCAAGACCCTGTCTTGAAAATGAAAAAGAGGAGTGGGGACAGAGCTGGGATTTGCAGCACAGTGGTAGGATACTTAACTAGCATGAACCAGCCTCTGGGTTCACCCCTTAACATTGCAGAGAAAAATTTCTATTATGCCAAAAAACATAATCGGACTACTTGGGGCTCCCCCCAACCCTTTCCTACTTAGCCAGAAAGTAGATATGCAGCTTATTTTTCTATTTTAATCACTTCCTTAGCCATCATTTTATATGCCTTGGGTTACTTGAAAGACCTCATAATCAAGCTCCTTTCATTAATTTTGGGTCCCCTACTATGTTCTTCAAAGAGTAATCAGAGTAACCTCAGTATTACTTTAAAAATTGTATCATTCATCTGCTTACAATCTTTCCATGAACAGGTTCTAGATGATGATGTAGCATTGTGACTGTAATTAATAATGTGCACTGTATTTGAAAACTGCTGAGAATATACTTTAATTTTTCTGACCATAGGAAAAAAGAAGAGCACGAACTGATAGATGTTAATCAGCCTGATTTAAATGTTCCATAAGGTATACATATATCAAAATATTATGTTGTACTCCATAAATAGAACTTAAAAATCCTTTCCTTCAAACCCCATAAAATATGCAAAATAAAAATGTAGCTTGTAAAATGTACACATCAGACACACACACACAAAAGCACAAACAATTTATGCAATATTTTCATTATTCATGTAAGGTCAGCAATGAAAAGAAGTGTGACTTCTTATAAACATACCTCCTACACCAGGCACCAAATTTGGCCCAGTAGTGCTCTGTCCAGCAGTGGCACTGGTAGCACTACCTACAGTGCCACTCACAGTGCTGGTGGTGCCACTGGAAGCTGATGAACTCTGGGACGTCTGTGGAGCCCATGGATTGGGTAATGGGTCTCTATTTTCTGTTCGAGAAGGTTGAGTGCCTTCACCTGAGGATGTACTGCTCACTAAGGAAGCAAATGGATTTCCTCCAAACTGGAATAAAAGACACACAAACCGTAAATAAGCTTCTAAGTAATAGATGGGGAATTCCTTTTTTTTCCTCAATGAAATCACATTCCACCTATAAAGGCATCCCTCAGTCATACACATGTATTTGCTGGGTAGGAGGAACCCTCAGGCCCAAGCCTTGGAGCAAATGGATCACCTGTTCTTGTGCAGCACTCAGCATTGGTTCTTGAATATCTGTGTACATGCGCCGTAAAGCATTGTATCCTCCAGGGATACTTTCTAGGTTGCTCAAGGCTCGGTCCTGGTTTCTCATCATTTCCTGCATCATTGCTGGATTCCTCGCAAGTTCCAATGTCTAAGAAAAAAAATTCCATTAAAAAAACAGGCACTGAAATACAAATACAAATATGCTTCGATATTAGCTATTGACTAGCCCCTGCACTATGCCCTAGCATAGTGAATGGGGTCAACTGTGCTAAGTGCCAGGTAATCAAACTGAACGTTGAAAAAGGCTAGTTAAAAAAAACAAAAACCAACAAAACAGAAGATTCCAGTCACACTGAGTCAGCATAATTTCCTTATTGGGAAATAACTTTGCAACAAGCAGTCTGCCTTTTATTCCCTATTTCTGTTTTCTTCAGCCCTTTCCTACATCCTCAACGGTAACTTCCTTTGCTCAGGTCTTGGGAACATTTATTTAATTTTATGAAATGAGATATCATCTGATTCCAGAACCACAAATAAAAGCAAATTAGAGCTTTAAATCAAATTTGCTGTAATACTTGAATCAGAATATTATTTTTAAAAATTTCTGATGGATTTCACCTCAAAAAACAAGAAGCACTGTTATAAGTGAACTGTACATCTCCAGAAAGACTTTTTTTAAAACCTCAAACTGTTTAAAAGAATTTTCAAGGGTACCAGAAAATTCAACTAGTCCAAATTACTGCTTCATTCAGTTTTTCTAACCAATGATTAGGACTTCTCTTTAGCCTAATAGTATATACAGGGCAATCTCTTCATAGAAAATTAAATAAAAAACATTATTTTTAGGTAAATAAACTGAAATAATTTTCCACATACTTGTCTCATTATATCTGGATTGTTAAGCATATGACTAATTTCTGGATTTCTCTGTATCAACTGCTGCATTTGTGGGTTGGCCATAATTAACTGCCTCATCAGGTCAGGATTTGAGAGCATGCTCTGGACGAAGGGATTTTCCATGATCTGTACCATCATTTCAGGGTTGGACAACAGTTGTCGTTGCATTTGACTCTGTAGTTCAGAGAAGTTGGTAGTATTCAAACCCAAGCTACTCAGACCTGCAAGTCCTCCAAGTCCACCTTCAAGATAAGGAGGGGAAAATACACAAATTAAAAGTACGAAGCTTTTGCCACAATTGTGCTAAAATATAAGGATGCAAAAATATTAAGTGGCTCAATAGACCATTACAGGAAAACAGTCTTAAGAAGATAATTCTTATTCTTATACATGTTTAATCCCTAAACTATGGTTTAGGCATGAAGTATCAATCCAAAGGGCTCACATGCTGAAAGCTTGGTCGCCACCTGGGGGCACTGTTGAGAGGTGACTGGACCATGAGGGGGACAACCTCATGGATATATTAATCCATAGCTGAATGGGCTGTTAGGACAGGGGGCTTGGGTGGAAGAAGAGGTGACTGCAGCCGTGGACTCCTCCTGCTGCCATGCAACAAGCAGCTGTCCTCTGCCATGAAAATTCTGCCTTGACACAAACTTCAGACCCATGCAGCCAACAGGCCATGGATGAAGACCTCTGGAACCATGAGCCAAAATCAATCTTTCCTCCTTCAAACTGTTTCTCTAGGGTATTTTGTCAGAATGAGAAGCGCTAACACATTTTATAGTTGAAACAGCCAAAAACTTATACTCTGATATTTTCTGTGAAAAAACCAACACACTATATTTTCATGTGTATAGTATCTGGTCTTTCTCCTTGGTTCCTGACAGGGTTCCTAAAACCCTTGGAATGTGGAGTGATCAGAGTGGTTTTTCTTGTAACAGGCCCGTTTTGATCATTATGCTAATGAGAATTACTAGTGTAGCGCCTCTAGATAGCATCAGGATGCTTCTGGTCATTAGAAAGTCCAAAGAACGTTCAGCCCCAACACCAAAGTCCAGGAAGGGGAGGAGACACTGGAACTAGAGCTCTAAACAAACTTTACCTTAAAACATGATTCAGGAAGCTCCCATGCTGGTGAACATATCTAGGCATTAGGGGGATGGTAAGCTGGAGAACCCGGAAGCTTTGCACCGACATTCTACCCCTCACACACCTTGCCCTTTTCACTTCTTCAAAGCATTGATCTGCTTCTGAGTTATGTCTTTCATAATAACCAAGAAAAGGTAAGTAAAGTGTTTTCCTGAGTGCTGGCAGCCACTCTGGCAAATTCTGAAGCTAGATGTAGGTCAAGGGAACCTCTAACTTGTAACTGGTAGGTCAGAAGTACAGGTGGCCAGTGAGTTGCAACTAGGGTCCTAAATGGGGGGAGTCTTGAAGGACTGAGTTCTGTAACTTGTAAGACCTGACACTAACTCCTGGTAAGTTGTATCAGAACTGAATTTATAGCAGGATACCCACAGCTGATACTAGACAACTGGTGTATATCAGAAAAAACATCCCAGAACATGCCAGCTAAAGAAAAAAATAAAACAACATGTAGGACTATACTTCTAACTATTCCTTTCCACAACTCTAGTTTAACTTTGTTGTTCTTGTTAGGTGCAGCTCAGCTGGGTCCAACTCACAGTGATGCTATGTACAACAGAACGAAATACTTCCCCGACACTATGACATGCACATCACTTTTTGTATGTTTAAGCCTATGGTTGCAGCCACTGTGTCAATCTAGCTGAGGATCTTCCTTTTTTCCATTGACCCGCCACTCTCCCAAACATGTCCTTCTCCAAGAAGTGGTCCCTCCTGACATATCCAAATACATAAGATGCAATCTAGCCATTCTTGCTTCCAAGGAGCACTCTGGTTCCACCTGTGGTTAGGATATATACGCACGGAACTAGAAAGCAAGCAGTACTGGAGGCGGAAATCCCAGTATGGTAAACTTGGTTGTTAGGTGCCATCCAGTTGGGTCCGACTCACAGTCACCCTCATGGGGTTTTCTATGGTGGCTTATTTCAGGGTTGCTTCAAGAGTGGGTTGCCACGACCTTCTCCCGTTCTGGTAGAGCAG
>VMDO01001236.1:0-19266 GCA_007922755.1 Pedetes capensis
CAGGACAGCAGGTGTTTAAGCAGCATAGGAAGCACGTGGCACTGTGGGCAGAGTGGTGACGGCTCTATCACGCTACTCACCCCAAGACAGCTTCTCACACTACTCACCCCAAGACAGGTACGGAGCCAGGCTTGGCCGAAGCCATTACCAATTTATAACTCAGCTAATACAGCTCTCTGGGTTTAATCTGTATGTCACCTAGCAATTACTTTTTTCTTTTTCTGTTTTTGTTTTTTAAGACAAAGTCTCATGGTATTGCCCAGGCTGGCCTCAAAGTTGTGATTCTCCTGGCTCAGCCACCTAAGTGCTGGGATTACAGGTGTGCACCACCACACCCAGAGCAGTTACTTCAGATAACCTCCAAGTTTTGAAGAAGGGATTTAAGTTCTAATTAACATTTTAGAACTTAGTAAACATCATTTTCTCAGTCATGATTTTACATTACAAAATTAACATGATTTTGAAATGCCAAGTGTATGATAGTGTACTATACGACTGTGCCATGGTGAAGCCTGTGTAGGCACGCTCCAGGGTATGGCATGAGAAATTGCCTGACAGTGCATTTCTCAGAACACGTCCTTGGCAAAGCAGCACGGGACAGTCCAGAATGGGCTCGTCCTTACTTCAGCTCTGAAGTCACTACCTGTGCCCTCACAGGGCTTAGCTGATGTGAAGAAGAAAACAGCAGCCTGTGGAGGTTCCCTATGATGTACCACCACTGTTTATGTTGGCTGAGATTGCCGTTCTGATTAGGTTGATCTTTAACCAAATAGGCTGATGTCTGTATTAATAATACTTACCTTCCATTCACCTACACCTACTGCTAAGAAAATAAGGTAGTTGGTAGGAATGAATGAATTATCTACTTAAACCGATGTCAGAAATTCAAATTTCCTATGCTAAGAAATGAGAAAAGACGAGGCAAACCATAGAGCAGAGATGTGAACCATTCCACACCAACACATCCCAGTGGTGCTGCCCTCTGCTTACCCTGACCGTCCCTGCTCCCATCTCCAGGAGAGGAGAGCCTTCAGAACCTGTCGATTCACTCAAATCTAGAAGCTGCCCAGAGAAATGCCCACAACATGAGGCCTGTTGTTGTTGTTGTTGTTGTTGTTGTTAGGTGCCATCAAGTCATGTCCGACTCACAGCGACCCTCATAGGGTTTTCAATGGCTGTTTCGGGATTGCCTTGGAAGTGGGTTGCCAGGTCCTTCTCCCATTTTTGCGGTGCTGGGAATCGAACTCGGGACCTCAGAGACTGCAGCGCAGCGCTCTACCAACTGAGCTAAATCCCAGCCCCAACATGATGCCCAGCTCCATTTTATTCGAGACAAAATACCCTTGGCGTACTGTCTAACAGCCACATGACTCTAGACCACCAGCTAGTGACTGAGTGGTGAGGCGCGGCACTGAGAAAGGCACCCCCATAGAGGCTCCCGTGTGCAGAACCTGAGTGGGTGCTGCTAAGGAAACGGCATCTTGTGCAGTCAGGAAGAGGGGCAGCCGTCCCAGGATCACTGTACCTCACCTTCCGCAGCTGGTGGCTTATCTCAGCCACAGGCGCAGCAATCAGAGTAGAAAGCACGCCTCGGTGGACGGGAGTGCCTTCGTGCCAGGACTGGACGGTGGTTATAAACTGATGAAGAGGGGTCTGAACCGAATACAGGAGCTACAAGAAAACATTAGTCACTGTCAGTAGAGTTAAAAATCACAGTTCAACAACAAAAACAACAAACACACTTTAAAATGAGTATTCCCACTATCCTCACCAGGACTCTAGGAGTCACGAAGCTCATGTGCCTGTGACCAATGCTCACACTGCCCTCCTCTCTGTGGCTGAGTCCAATCTCAAGCACCATGGCTAAAAGTGGACAGATGTAACTAAAGGCCGCTGGGAATCATGTGACATTCCTTCACCAAGAGTAACCAAACCCCTTGAGAACAGAAGTATTAAGAATAAGAAGGGGCAAAGGGAGGGAAAGAAGAAAGGCAGGAGGGAAGGAGAAGAGGAAAGAAGAGGGGCAGGAGGAGAGGAGGAGTAGGGAAGGAAGGAGGCAGGGGAGAGGGAAGGAGGTGGGGAAAGGGAAGCAAAGGGGAGAGGGAAACACCAATAGTATTAAAACAAGATATCAAACCTGGCGTGGTGGTGCAAGCCTATAATCCTAGCACTTTGGAGGCCAAGGCAAGAGGAGGATCAACATGAATTTGAGGTCAGCCTTGACGACACAGAAACCATGTCACAAAACAAAACAAAAAACAAACTCATAAAACACCCACTCTGAGGCAGTGGGTTCTGAATGAAACTGAGGGTCGGGCACAAATGACATCCCGTAACAGGACATAGACCACTGCGACAGCTCATCAGATCACAACACTTCAAATAAATTCAAGTGTGAACTAAGCTAGGAAAGACATGGCCACTGACCTTCAATTTTTTCCATCAGCGAAGGATAAAATAAAATTGAAAGTATTCACTATTTCATAAACAGCCTTCCATTTAAACTTTTTTTTTTTTTTTTTTTTTTTTTTGCGGTACTAGGGGTTGAACCCAGGGCCTTGTGCCTGCATGCTTTGCAAGTGCTGGACCACTGAGCTGCACCCTCAACCCATTTTTTTTACTTTTTGAGACAGGGTCTTGCTAAGTTATGCAGACTGCCTCTGGTCTTGAACTTGCGATCCTACTGCCTCCGCCTCTCAAGCGGCTGGGATTACAGGTGTGTACCACCGCGCCTGGCCATTTTTTAAAGTCTTTATTAAAAAGTAGTAACTCACTCAGAAAAAATGGCTGTCTTCAATAACAAAATGAATTCCACCAGGGGTTAGTATTGCATTACTTTTAGGAATAAAGGAAATCTAGTATACAAATTTCTTTTCCTTCCTTCCTTCCTTCCATCCTCCCTCTCTCCCCCTCTGTCTCTTTCTTTTCTGAGACAGATTCTCACTTGTAGCCCAGGCTGGCCTGAACTCCCAATCCCCCTGCCTCCTCGTCCTGAGTACTGGGATGACAAGCATGTACCACACCTGGCTGGCACATGGTTTTTATACGAATTGGTTCCTCAGTTACTTCACACTGCATCAGCTTTCTATCACCAACAGAAAATCACACAGGGCTCCTTTCATGGTCTGATTCTGCTTCCAGCCAGGGGACATTACCAGACAACAGGAGAGTCACCCTGATGGAAGTTAGCATTTCTCCCAAGCAAGGTCTCTATCCTTCTATGAATAATCAAAATGAGCATCTTCAAAAGTGCGTCCTCTATGGGAGATTCTGGAAGCAAGTCCTGTATGTGCAGAGGCTGCTGCCATTGGCCCTGTCTCCTCCTGCCAGCTGAGAGATCGGACTACTGAGCTCCTGAGCTCTCGCCTGAGGCTGGAGGCAGAGTCTAGAATCCAGGGTCTGGGCCTGTGAGCCTCCAGCATGCAGGCAGAAAGAACCATTCCAAGCCTGCAGCACACTTGGCTAAGGGACGGCTTCCAGCTGTGCCCCTAAGGCCCCTATGCAAGGCACAAAAGAGAGCTAACCCTACTTGTGGGCAGCTGTAATCTCCATGCACCCAGCCCTAGGCACCCTTGAGGACATACCCCCCAACCCAAAAACCCTGCCCCAGTACCCGCAGGCCTTCTTCCGGTTGCTTCTTGAAGCTCTGGGCAATGCATTCCAACATTTTCTGAAATACCTCCTGGACTGTGTCAAAGACTGCTGCCACTTCTTCATCTGAATCTGTTTTCTGGATCAAGGGACTCCCAGTTATCTCTTTCAGAATGCCGAGAAGTAATGAAACATAAAAAAATCCCTTCACTAGAAAGGGGGAAAAAAAATTATCTAATGACATTCTTTAGTTGAAATCACTTGATACAGGTATATGACAGTAACATAAAAGAGCCTATCACTAGTGACCCAGTATCAAAAACCACATTGATCAGATGAATCTAAATCGTAACCTAAACAAAAATATCGCAAGCTGACTGTGGCAGTGCATGCCTGTAATCCTAGCACTCAGAAGGCTGAGGCATGAGGATGGCAGGTTCGAGGCCAGGCTGAGCTACCTAACACAATCTTGTCTCAAAACATCACTACTCTCAGCACAAAACCGGGATCTTCCCAGCAGTAACAGTGTGTTTCATTCAGTCAGCACACTAGAACTTTGTCCACCGCATTTGTGAACACAACCATTTGGCAGTGTGACTCCTTACAGCACCATCTGGGTTAAAGAATGTGTTTCCTCTCACATAGCACTGAAGTCAGCAATCAGCAAGGACAAGGGCGACTGAGAGGGCCTGAGATTCTGCTAGGTATAATTCGATAATTTCACAGGTCAATTGTTAAATTTTTAACACTTGGAATAGGTTATTGGTGTTCTTTCTATTCCTAATTACTCCTGTGCTGCATTAATTTGGTCAAATTGACTTCATATGTAAACTTCATCTTACTACTCATCCTTGAGGTATTGAATTTTCATTTCTCTTTATAACTAATCTTGCTGGTAAGAGTTACAAAGGCAGAGCCAGTGACCTGCCCCGTAAGCTCTGCGTGTGCTGTGTGCATTTTGTTCCACTCCAACATTCATGTGGCCTGGGCACTGCTTGGCCCTTGGCCTGGGTACACTAGACAGTGTGTACCCATGGGCAGGACCCATGCTGTGAGATGCCTCAAAAGAAAACATGTGAGTGATAAAGCACAGGAACAGCGCTCCTCATCAACAGCCATCACTTAGGTGACCACAAGGCCTTGCTCAGGAAGCGGTGTAGAGACAAAGGTGACGCCTCTCAGCTACAGGCTAGATTGCCTGGTGAGGTCCACCTGAGACATAGGTACCAACTACAACGCAGACCTGTCTGAGGTAAATAAGACCGACTGCCTACCCCAGCTGTCCCCTCCCTGCACCCTGGCATCCCATGCAGAAAGTCTTCCTAGTGAAGACTAGTGATGGACCAATCATCAACAGACTACAGATGGACCGGACAGACCTCACTGAAGGACAGGGTCTTCCAGCAAAGCCCTGGGCTTAAAGAAATATCAGTTTCAACCCTTTCTGGGGATGGAGAGGATCAGGAGGAGGGAGGAGCAGCATAATGGGACACTGAGGGAAGAACATGAGCACCGTAGGATGTGCCTGTGTGGAAATGTCACAGCGACAGGCTCTGCCAGCATCAGTAAAAACTACAGAATTGCTAAAGCCACAATAGAAACGTTCAGGAACCAACTTCTTATTCAAAAGAGGGCAGGAGGACACACTCTTCAGTTGGGCAGGTGAAGAGGGGAGCTAAACTCTTTTTTTTTTTTTTTTTTTGCAGTACTGGGGGTTGAACCCAGGCCTCACGGCCTGCATGCTCTGGAAGTGCTGGACCACTGAGCTGCACCCCCAGCCCATTTTTTTACTTTTTTGAGATACAGTCTCACAGACTGCCTCTGGTCTCGAACTTGTGATCCTCCTGCCTCCACCTCCTGAGCGGCTGGGATCACAGGCGTGCGACACTGCACCCAGCGGGAGCTGAACTCTTTAAACCCACATGCTGCAGACGAAGACCTGACAGACAAGAGGGGCCATCCCCTTATGCCCTTCCTTAGGGTTGTTTCTGTAACACACAGATGCCTAGAAAGCCAGAAATTTTAACTCAAAGTTATTCAAGGGGTGTCCTTTATAAACCAAATATATAACAGACACTGGTTAGGATGGACAGATAAACTGCTAATGACACATTAGTGCAAACAGTGACACCTCACAGGTGATCTATGGGGTTGCAGGGCTGAGGCTCCCTCTCCAGGGTGAAGGAGCTCAGCGCCGTGAGCAAGCAGGGGAAGCTGTCTGACAGGGAAGGCACACGGGCACCTGGGGCTCTTCCCAGGGAATTCATCTTTGAGGCCACCCCATGTCTGCAGATGCACAAGCATCTCCCTAATGAAGACCCAGCCTCGAGTGGGAGCTCCGGGACTACCCTCCTGTGCTGTCCCCACAACTCTAGGCAGTGGCCTTGGCCTCTGGGACGTAGCAGTCCGAGCCTGCCTTATCTTCCTGTCAATCACCTTCATCTTTCCATTTAAGACAAAGTCCTACACTTACTGTGACTCATACTTTTGAGAAGTGTACATTTCTTTTTAGTTGTGCTGGTACTCTTTACTAGGAAGTATTCTTTTCTCACAAGCCCAGTTTTTAATGTCTGATTTAGCAAAATGCACATCATTTTTGAAACACATATGTTATGTTCTCCGGGGTACCCTTGTGTGTTTGTGAGCTCAGATCCCTACATCTGCATTATGCACTGGGCCATCCTGGTGTACCCGAGGAACAGCCTTCTTTAGTATGCACTTGGGTCTTCAACATAATATAAATTTAACTTTTTTGTGTGTGTGTGGTACTGGGGTTTGAACCCAGGGCCTCACGCTTGCAGGCTCTGCAAGTGCTGGACCACTGAGCTGCACCCTCAGCCCATTTTCTTACTTTTTGAGACAGGGCCTTGCTAAGTTACGCAGACTGCCTGTGGTCTCGAACTTGTGATCCTCCTGCCTCCGCCTCCTGAGCCATTGGGATTACAGGCATGCACCACCGCGTCTGGCTCAAATTTAACTAACTTCTTAAAACAGATTCTTCATTAGGACTCTTTCAAGTAGGGCAAAAAGTACAGCCAACAGGTGGACTCTGGGTCTACCCAGCCTGCTAACTGTGACCCCAGCTACACCTGCAACAACTACAGAAGAATGGACTCGCGGTGCCCATCCTGGAAACTCTGGTGACTGGACATGTAAACACTAAGTACATGCAGAGGCTGGGATTTGGCTCAGTAGAGCAGCTGCTCTGTGCTGTCTGAGGCCCTGGGTTTGATCTCCAGCACTGCAAAAATGGGACAAGGACCTGGCAGTCCACTCCCAAGACAATACTAAAACAATCAGCCACTGAAAACCCTACAATGGTCGCTATGAGTCGACCCAACTGGATGGCACCTGACAGCAGGCTCATGCAGCTTGGTCACAGTTCAAGTTAGGAGCTCTGGACTTTATTTAGGGAAAACATATCACTGTGTGATGAAGCTAGTTAACTTGAGATCTAAAATCCTGGTAGGTTTCTTGGAGAAGTAAATTTTACGAACACTGAAAGTTGATTCAGTCCTTAGGGGAAAATAATTCCTAAGGGAAAAAATGTTAAAAAAATAAAATAATTTTGACTGTTTTAATCATTAAGCTTAAGTATAAGATGCAATTTTCATAATAAAGAGTTTAATGAAACAAAGCTGGACTATGAAACAAATCATACTGATTCTACTTAATGTTGAGTCTCTCGTTTTAGACAGTTAGCCAGTAATGGCTCATCTTGCACGTAACCAGACACTGACTTGAGGACACTGACCAGTGTCCCAGCTCCAGCACCACCAACTGCTACTCCAACAGCACAGGAAGGAGGCCTGAGCCTGCCTTGGTCAGTAGGAAGCTGTGAGTCCTACAGGAAGCTGTGAGACCACAGATGGGCCAATCGTCAACGGACTACAGATGGACCGGACGGACCTCACTGAAGGACAGGGTCTTCTAGCAAAGCCCTGGGCTTAAAGAAATATCAGTTTCAACCCTTTCTGGGGATGAAGAGGATCAGCAGGCGGGAGGAGCAACAGCATAACGGGACACTGAGGGAAGAACATGAGCAACATGATATGCCTGTATGGAAATGTCACAGCGAAACCCATTAATCTGTACAATACTTAAAAACAATTACAAAAGGAAAAGAAATGTAAGTTTCAAATGTTAGCCCCTAATAACAAAAGAACATGGAAGTGCCATCAAGTCATATCCGACTCATAGCGACCCAATATACGACAGAATGAAACACTACCAAAGCTGTCATGGACACGAGCTTTTTATGTTTGAGCTCACAGGGGTAGACCCCGTCTTTCCTCTCATTTTGAGTTGTGCTGCATTAGCAGGAGGTGGTCCCGGGGGCTTTACTCCATTCCCATCACATCCATAAGATCCCAGGAATGGGGATGTGTGGTAAAAACAGAGGCTGTGGGGCTGCAGGCTGGGGATAGAGAATGGCATACAGGGGAGACCTGACTTTGGCCCCAGGTGTGACACCTCCTGGCCACTCCCTTCTTGTCGTCTTCCAACATGAGCTCCAGACTCCAGTCCTCAGGGCACCAGGCAGCAAGGATGGTGCTGAGTTCCTCTCCAGCCTGCTCTCCCCGGCAACTCCCACTCACCCCACCCACAGGAGCACAAGGCAGAGCTGAGCCACGGGGCTCTTCTGTGAGGTTTGCTCCGTGGACCAGGAGTGGGAACATCTGCCAGACAGTGAGGCTGACCCCAGGCAGAAAGAGAGGCGCAAAGACCCCGTCAGAAACCGGTGGTTGTGTCTGATGCCAGAAGCACTGTGAACTCCCTGCTGCATCAGTCGATAAGCCCCTCTTCTGGCACAAGCCAGTTTGCATTACATGTCTCACTTGAAAACCAGAGTCCTGATCTGCAGAGTGAAGGGAGGGAGGAGGGAGAGTGAGACTGGCTGTGTCTACTGCTCTAAAATAGTCCTTTAATGGATGGAGTATACTGTGCCTGCTTGCAGGATTCCAAGACTCCGCTGTAAAAGCTGTATCTGAAACTTAGGGTCTCCAAGGCCGACCATGATGACATCCTTACACACAGTCAGGTAGGTCTGCAAGAGACAGATGGGTTCACCAACAGAAACCGTTACAACAGGGGCCTGAAAAACCTCCGGTATGATGCCCTAGTAATCTCATGCATAGATATTTACAAAGGTGTTTCTAAAGGATTTTCCATAAAGACAACTTCTCATTTATGTTTCCATAAGAAATCTAGACACATGTTTTGCAATTCCACTAACCTAACTGAACATCTATTACATGCAATGTGTGCAATTAAAGTTGTGTAGCTTATATTCTGTGAAGAGAGAAATTCTAGATATTTAAATGCCACTGAAAATACCACGGTCTAAAATAGCACTTTAAACAGAAAGTGTGATCTTGCACACACAGCCCGCACTGAGCAGAGGCCCCGTGTCCCTGGCTGCTGACCTGGATGACCTGCTGACAGACGTCCCTCCGAAGCCTCAGATGTTCTTCTTCTTGGTTTTGAATGAGAGGTAAGACTTTGTTTTCTAACCAAAATCCAGTGTCTTCCAAAACAGACAGACGGACTTTCTCTTCTGAGCAGAACTGTCCAACACAACAAAAGGCACGTCCGTCACGAAAGCAGCTCTGAAAGGTGTTACTGGGGTCCAGCACGGCAGCTTACCTTGTGCTGCAGGTGGACACTCAGCCGGCAGTGCAGACTGAAGGCTCGCAGGGCGGCCGCCTCGCTGAAGGTAGGGCTCTTCCCACCTGGAGGCTGCAGAAGCAACTCCAGGTCTGCCTGCAAACAACAACCCAAGGGCCACATTGGGACTGGCATGTTGCCACACCTCGGTCCACAGCAAGGCGGGAGGCACCTGACCCACAGCAGATCAGGAGGACGCTGGCTCTCCCACCCCAGCCCCTGAACACAGGCTGCTGAGTGGGCCTGACCAGTGCACAGCCTGATGGTCAGGTCCCCTGGCCCCAGGCCCTCCATTCACAGAGGCTCCAGGTCGCGTCTGCAGCCCCCACCTCGTGCCTGGCTCTGCTGAACAGCTACACTGGACAGCAGAAGAGACCAGGGCTACTGAGAGGTGGCTCCTGCAGGTGGCCAGGGCCTGGGCAGGAGGAGGAAACAGAACTCCAAAGGGCATTGGGTCACCATGAATTCACATCCAATGCTTCACAAGATTCCTGGAAAAGGATTTGAAGGGCACTGCTCCTTTCTCATTGGTGTGCAGAACATGTGGGTAATCAGTTTGCGACCTCAGAAGCCTAGACGACCCACCAGGGTCCTTTGCACCCCAATGGCCTTAGCAGAAATGCAAGCTCTGAATACAACTCAGGGCCAGGAAACGGCTCTGCTCCCAACCACACCCTCCCCATTTCTGTGTACATCTTGCTGTATCGTACAGAATCACCCATCTCTCAGGGTAAGAAGTTACCTTTGACATTTCAAGTCTTTTCAAAAGATGGTTAAGCTCCCTCCGGGGTGCAGACAGCAGGCATTCTCGATTCTGCGGATGGGTCAGCAGATACTCCAGGTAGACCAGAGCTGACTCAGGTCTCCCCGGGCGCATGTCTCGAGTCTGCCCTTTACATTTACGAGCCCTCTTACTCTGAAAGAGAGCACAGGGATAAACAGTCTCGTGCTCCCAGAAGAGGACACGATTTCCCTACACAGCTGTCCTTATTCTCCAGGTCCCACAGAAACACAATGCACACACACCTTGGCCCGGGGAGGCTCTGCCGGCAGGCACGCATCAACAAGCTCCAGGACTTTCCCCACCTGTCCCCAGGAGCAAAGACAATCCAGCAAGGTGCAGTGGCTGCTGCCTGCGGCAGCCTCCTCCTGGTTTCTCAAGATGGAAATCACACTACAGCTGGGAAGGTCAAGTACGTAAAACAAGGTTAATATCTCGGCCACAAAGCCCCCTTTCCCACAAGTTGAGGAAAATCCAAGGATGTAAGCAGAGTATCCAGGCCTTATATTACATTAACGCTTGGGTGTTCACCAGTGCAGGAATAAACACGTCCTCCCCTAAAATGCCAAATGGACAACAGCTTTTGGAAGGATTGAACAATCAAGGATGTATCTCTCACACCAAGACCTCCTTTTGTTTCTGCACCACCTATGCCAGACTGTAGAGCAAGAGTTTCTAATTTCAGGGATTTATTACTGTTTAGCCTAAAAAAATTCATTTTTTTCATAAGTATGAGTAAAAACAAGTAATTTTTGCTGAGATAATAAGTAGAACTCTAGAGCTACCTTGTCCAATAAAAAACAGCATGAGAGCAATAGCTCAGTGATCAGACGCATGCCTAGCATTTGAGGCCCTGGGTTTAATCCCCAGCAACACAAATACACACATACATGAAAAGAAAAAGAGTAGTATGTGAACTAGATACGTAATTTAGAATGTTCCAGCACCCATATATTTTAAAGGAAAAACTAGTGAAATGAATTTCAATAATAAATCTTATTTAACCCAACCTGCCCAAAATATCCTTTAACACATAATCGACATTTTAGACTCTTCACCTCGTGGCGCCGTCCCACGTGCACTTTGCACTCATGACACATTTCAACCCTGATACACAAATACCCTAAACAAGGTTAATATCTCGACTGCACATCCCAAGTGCTGAGAGCCATACCGAGCCAGCAGCAGCTGTAGGCGCTAGAGTCTGACCAGATGTTAAAATAACCCCTGGACTTCGAGTGAAGTCGTGATTTAGCTCCTGATAGGCATTGCTCTGTCATTTAACAACTCCAGGGCCCACTGAAACTGCGTCCTGACGCTGTGCCCTCACAGAGGGTGGGGGGAGCAGGTGGTCTCTGGCTTAGGACCGTTGAGTCAGTAGCAGTGCGGCACAGTGGTGGCTGAGGTCCTGCTCTGCGCAGCATACCTGAACTCGGGAACAGCGGGCGCGGGTAGGAAGGACATGAGCATGAACAGAGGGATCTTGCAGCGCTCATCCTAGGAGCACAAAGAAGAAAACAAGCACAGGTTAACTGACACTGGGACACTCTGGAAGCCTCTCCGTAGGATTCATAACCTTTTTCCAAAGTTGCTTGGAGCGTTGGCCTGGTGTGGTGCCGTGCTCCTGTGATCTCGGCAGCTTGGGACACAGACATGGGAAGATGGCAAATTTGAGGCCAGGGGCAGCCTGTGTCGCTTAGCAGGATCGTGTCTGAGGATAAAAGACAAAAAAGCGGGGCAGGGAGTGCAGCTCAGAGGTAGAGCACTTGTAAAGCACGCACAAGGCCCTGGGTGTAGCACCAAGGAAGGAAGGAGGGAGGGAGGGAAAAACATACAGGAGCAAAATCAAAATCTGATGCTATTTATTTGCATTTCGTTACTGCAATCTCACCTTGATCACCGACTCCCCATAAAGAAACATTTTCTTAATGTTGCAAGTGGACTGATGTGTGCGCATGCATCACCTTCTAGCATGGAGGAGGTTCAGTTGCCCTGAACTCCTGGCAGTGGAGAAGTCTCTTAGAAACACGGCAGTTAACTGACCCATGATCCTACTACACCTGCAGATTCTGCACACTGCTCATTTGTCACCCCAGGTAAGGTCCATGGGCTTCTGTTTATCTCTGGAAATTTCTGAGATAATGCTAGTTTCTTGGTACAAGATAATTAACTGAGTTTTTAAAATTTATGGGCAAATTCAGGCCAGAGACAGTTGTGCACACCTGCAATCCCAGTGACTTGGGAGGCAGAGGCAGGATGATTGTGAGTTTAAGACCAGAGGCAGCCTGTGTAACTTACCAAGACACTGACTCAAGAATAAGAAATGGCTAGGGGGTGCAGCCCAGTGGTAGAACGCTTGCAAAGTATGTGTGAAGCCCTGGGTTCAACCCTTTGAAACTGGGGGGGGGGGGGGGGGAGAGTCCAATAGATAAAAATGTGAATTTATTCTCAACTCTAAAGCCTGCATAGTTTAAATACAGGAAGATCATAAGTCTTTTGAATGACCTTTTCTTCTTCAATGTTATCCTTGGGTCTTCTACCAATTATGTCTGTGACTTTGAACCATGTAGCCTAACTGAGCCTGGTTTCATTAATGTCAAGTCTCTAAACTGTGAAGGTTACCACGGGCTGGGGTGGGGAGATGTTGGTCACAGGATATGAGTTTCAGTTAGATATGAGGAATAATTTCACAAGATCTACTGTCCAACATGGTGGCTATAGTTAACAATGTTTTGTACATATTTTCAAAAATCCCTAAAACAAAAATCCCTAACACAAAAATTTTATAAATATGTGGGTAATATATTTGTTAAGTAGCTTCATTTAGCCATTCTGCAAGTTATATATATTTCCTTTTTTTTTACTTCAAAACTGTTTATCTGACAAGAAACTTATACACAGGATATATACAGGACTCTTACAACTCAACAATAAAAAGAAAACTGGCCGGGCGTGGTGGCGCACGTCTGTAATCCCAGTGGCTCGGGAGGTGGAGGCGGGAGGATCGCAAGTTGGAGACCAGAGGCAGTCTGTGTAATTTAGCGAGACCCTATCTCAAAAAGTAAAAAAAAAAATGGGCTGAGGTGCAGCTCAGTGGTCCAGCACTTGCAGAGCATGTAGGCGCGAGGCCCTGGGTTCAACCCCCAGTACCGCAAAAAAAAAAAAAAAAAAAAAAAAAGAAAACCCAATTTTAAATACTGGCCAAAGATTTAACAGAAATTTCTCCAAAGAAGATATACAAATATCAAGTAAGCCTATGGGGGAAAAAAAATGCTTAACAGTTTTAGTCGTTGTTATTGTTAGGTGACGTCATTAGGACTATGATGAGGTATAACTTCGCACTGACTACAACGGCTACAATCAAAAAACAGACAATAATAAGTGTTCACAAGCATATAGAAAAGACACCAATACGATGTTGGTTGAATGTAGAATGATGTCGCCGCAGTTTGGGAAACAGTTTATTTGTTCTTTTTCATGCTAAGGATAGGATTACTTACCAGTTCCAGTCCTAGTGATATACCCAAGAGAACTGAAAATATATTCCAAACAAAAACTTGAATACATATGGTCATAGCAGCATTATTCATGCTGGAACATGGAAATAGCCAATACGGCAGTAACCTAAATGTCTGTCAACTGATGAAAGATCCACACGATAGAAAAGAAAGATCTTCTCCTAGTATAGCTCCTGCGGGCTCCAAGTTCTCCTGGCAGAGGCCCACCTAAGGGTGGTGTGAGGCCAGCAGTGGGCCCGTCACACTGGGCTCTACGGTGTCGCTCACACCTACGTACGTCTTTATCCTGAATTATTATTTGTTTCATACCAGAACTGTATGATCTCAGAAGGCAGTCTTAAGTTACACATATTTCAAAATATTATACTGAACACAGTAAATAGATATAATCATCTGTCTCAAAGTAAGTAAACTGCCAGGCCCCATGGCACATGACTCTAATCCTAACCCAAAAGACTCAGGAGGGTGAGGCAAGAGGATTGCAGGTTTGAGTCCAGAGACAAACTGCACTTTTTTTTTTTTCTGAGACAGGGTCTCACCGTGGAACACTGGCTGGCCTCAACGTTGTGGTAACAGTTCTGCCTCAGCCTCTCGAGTGCTGGGATTACAGCCTGCACAATTTAGCAAGACTCTGTCTTGAAATAAAGAAATGAAGTCTGGGTACAGCTCAGTGATAGAGCACTTGCCTAGCATGTGGGAGGCTCTGGGTTCAACTTCCCTAACTGCAAAAATAGAGAAATAAGTAAACATTTTAAAAAATGAAATCACAGTTCTGTCTGCCTTGGTATCACAGATAACTCTCCCGCCACAAAGATATCTGCTTGCTGTGCATCTTCAAATGTCTAAAGAAGCGTCACAATACCTGGGTGCAATCGTACATTCCTGTTCAAAAGCCGTCTTTTCAACCCTTGCAAGTCCAATCAGATTCCAAAGGTCTCCGACACCAGAGTACAAAAGCTAAGTGCAGATCCTGAACACATCTCTAGGTGCTGAGGATATGGAGCCAGGAGAGAGACAGTAATTGCACTGCAAGCTTGGTGCAGATGAGAGGAGAACTTCTGCTACATCCTAAACCTATACAATCACAATGTATCTTGCTAACAAGCTTGGCCAAGACTTACCTTGAATACCTTCAAATACTCCGGAAGCACGGAGGCAAACTTGTTAATGGTGTAAACTTTGGCCTCTTTGTTAGCTTCCAGACTTCTGTGGATGCTCTTCCAGAGAATCACAATGATTTCCAGTAAACCAGCCATGGATGCCGTGTCATTCACCGACAGCGTTTTGTCCAATACCTGAGACACAAATAATATTACTATGAAAGAACCTAATAACAAGCATTGAAAGACAGCACTGTCTTCAAAAGCACATCTCCGAATTATAGACCTAAAATGGAAATGTAAAGAGTACCGGCTGTTCTTACATCATAATATGACTTTACTTATTATTTTAGAATCTATATTAGGGAGGGAAATTTGTGTTCAATTTCCACCCAAGAAATTAATTGTAGATTAACTCTATGTTCTTTAAAGAACCAATTTGTGCTGGGCAGGGTGGCATAAGGCTGTAATCCCAGAGACCTGGGAGGCGGAAGCAGGAAGACTGTAAATTGGAGGCTAGAGGCAGTCTGTGTAACTTAGCAAGGCTCTGCCCAAAGGTAAGAGTAAAAAATGGGCTGCGGATCCAGTTCAGAGACAGAGTGCTTGTAAAGCAGGCATGAGGCTCTGGGTTCAACCCCCAAGTACTACAAAAAAAATTTTAAAAAAACATAATAAATATAATAAATAAACCTATTTATATTTTCCTACCATGCCAGTGTCTACAGCCATACCATCCTGGCATCTGATCCCATCAGATCTCAGAAGCTAAGCAGGGTCAGGCCTGGTTAGTCCTTGGATGGGAGACTGTTTGGGAACACCAGGTGCTGTAGGCTTGGGAGAAGGACCCAGCAGCCCACTCCCAATACACTCAGACATCGAAAACCCTATGAATAGCTCAGAAGCACTGACATGGTGCCAGGCATGAAACAGTGCCAGGTAGCGTTTTGTTCTGTTGTACACAGGGTCACCATGAGTTGGACCCAGATGCACGGCACTAACATCATCCAAGTAGTGCTTACTGACCACATACCACAATTCTCAACGTAAACCACGTGTGCACTAAAATTCCCCCTCTCGCCACAGAGCTGGCAGTCCACACTTTCAGCCACACCTGTCTGTGGACTGGGGCTCATGACAGTGATTGGCACTGCCTAGCACCATCAACAGACAGACGTGTTGCGAGCCAGTATCAATCCCTGCTGAGGAGGGTGTCTTGGGAGTACAAAAAAGACAGTCTAATAATCTCCTGAGAGAAGGACCCAGAAACCCACTCCCAAAAATCAATTAGCCATTGAAAACCCTATGAATAGCAGAGAAACAGTAACAATACTGTTTCGCCTGTTGTACACAGGGTCACTGTGAGTCGGACACCAACTCAACAGCACCTAACAGCAGCAGCAAACAATTTCCTAAAAGGAGACCACTTTGAGATGAGAGGGATGACTCACTTAAGGTGTGGTATTTTTTCCCCTGACTATTCAAAGGTGAGACCAGGGGAAATTTAAATTTGATTAATAGGAGCACAAAGAAAAAGCAAATGTTTCTCTATAAAGTTAGCTATCTCAACATGCACTTAATGCTCTGAAATGAGTTAAGGCTACTTAAATTTACAAACCGAAGAAACTGCTAACGGTTTAGAAGCTACCTGAAGAATGATATAAATACTGACAAAAAGTTTTCATTCTGCACTTAATTTTACTTTTTCCTGTTCCAGCTCTGCAGACAGAAGAGGAATTTATTGGAGCATGCTTGTGGTTTACGCTGAGAATTCCAATACCCGATCACTGTGTGCTGCCAGCATAAATTCAGGAGATATAAGAGGTTTATTTATTCTAAAACAAACCAGGCTGTGGGTATAGCTTGGTGGAAGAGTGCTTGCTCAGCAATGCACAAGGCCCTAGGTCCAATCCCCAGCACGTGAGCGCGCGCGCGCGCACGCGCACACACACACACACACACACACACACACACACAGCCCACGACTTAGCACAGCAGCCGTACTAAAATTTCATGACAAAGCCACCCCTTTATAAATAGCACTTGAAAAATGTGCTGTGCTCCTATGTAATAGTTCCTTAAATGCAAAGCCAACATTGTATTTTAGCAGAAAACATCTTTGGGTTTTACTAGATGGCAATGAGAAAGGATTAAGGGGTCACTTAAAAAGTTTTTGCTTTTAGCCATACAAACTTTTTCAAATGAGTATACCTATGACACATTATATTTTTATAACACAGTTTACAATGTACCCATGTAATCCTAAACTCTCGTCAACCTAGAATGGGACTACCTATTGTTGTAATTAGGTGCCATCGAGTCATATCTGACTCATAGTGACCCTCAATGAGGGTTTTCAATGGCTGACTGTTTCAAGATTGCCTCAGGAGTGGATTGCCATGTCCTTCTCCCATTTTGTGGTGTTGCGAATCAATCTCAGGACCTCAGAGACTGCAGAGCTAAATCCCAACTGAGCTAAATCCCAGCCCCGAGACTACCTTATAGGACAAATTAAATACATATTTTGCATGGGGTTCTGTAGGATACCTGGAACTATGTATTTCAAAATCTTTGTCTTTCTAGTTGTATAGATCTTGACCTACATGATTACAATCCAAGTTTTCTCAAAAATATCTAGCTATCACTGATGGGAGTGGAGAATTTTTCGAATATTTAGAAAACGTAAGTTTCTCAACTACTACATCACAGAATATATATTTTAGCCAGACACAGTGGCACATGCCTGTGATCCCAGTGACTTGGAAGGCGGAGGCAGGAGGATCAAGAGTTTGAGGCCAGAAGCAGCTCGCACAGCTTAGCAAGATCCTGACTCAAATTTTAAAAATTTGCAAAAATGGGCTGAGGGTGCAGTCCAGTGGTGGAGCACTTTCAAAGCATGCATGAAGTTTTGAGTTCAACCCCCAAGTACCATGAAGAAAACCAAAAAAACCCCAAACTTCTCTTTTGCACTATTATTTAAATTCCCACCGCAATGGTGCAACAGTGCAGGTGTCTGTGAAAAGCTGCACATCCTTGGCAGGGTGTCCTAGTCTGCCTCTGTTGGCCTCTGCCCATCACTGCCACTGTCACCTGACCCCCACCCCTCCACTGAGCACACGGACACCACGAAGCTGCTCAGATGAGGCCGTGGAGGATCATGGCCCTGGGAAGCTCTGCATACCATCTCCACACCGTGGAAAACCCAAGGGGAAGGGAGAGCTCACGCTCCACCAACCTGCCAACCCTGAATGCGTTCGCAGGAGCTTCCTGTGAACCACCGTGTGAGGACATGATTGACGCTCTTCTCCCCACCGCACCTTGGCTCTGTGCTTTTCCAGCGAAGTTCCTACTGGCTGATTTCAGCCTCACTTAACCAACCGAGGGGGAGAGAGTAAAGGGAAACACCGATGCAGGTGCAGAGCTAGTGGCCAGTCAGGGTGCAATGGAGGGGTCACTGGGACAACTCTGACACTGGCAAGAAGCCACCCCCGGAAAAAGGTAGAACCTAAGTGCGCCAGCCCACCCTCCCCAGGTGGGACACGAGGCGGCCGCAGCCGGCACCAGAACCTGGGTGTGCAGGGAGCCTGCTGCCACCAGGTCTCCGCAAAGAACTGCTTTGTGATTTTCTTCAAGGTCAGTTTTCCAAACTAGTTGCGAAACAAACCCCAGATTTTATTTTAGATGTCCACAGCTTAAGAGTCTATGTATAAATTTAAGATATGGTTTACAAGTAATTCTGTCTAACTCTTAAACACTTTTCTAGGACCGCACAATGAGTTCTGAAGAAAGGGCATCTGAAGAGCCCCTCTGACAGATCACATTTCTAAACAGACAATTCTGCACAAAGCTCAAGCCCAAAAGTTCAGCCCCGAGATTTTCTAGAAGAGCCTTACGTCAATGGCTCTGACCAATACCACCTCCGCCTAATTGTGAATGGTGGGAACATCGAATCCAGCCCAGCTATGCTGCACCCAGGGGGCAATGAAATACACAGAAGCTCAGGGCAAAGGGAGCCATCGACAGGGCGTCACCACAAGGACGTCTCTTCCGCACTGCATCCTACCCAGACTCCAAACATGAACTACGAAGAATACAGAGCAATTCTTTCAAGAACATGATTTTTTTTTTTCTTTTTTCGGTACTGGGGGTTGAACCCAGGGCTTCACGTTTGTATGCTCTGCAAGTGCTGTACCAGTGAGCTGCACCTTCAGCCCAGTTTTTTTTTTTTTTTTTTTTTTACTTTTTTGAGACAGGGTCTCGAACTAAATCACACAGACTGCCTCTGGTCTTGAACTTGCGATCCTCCTGCCTCTGCTTCCCGAGCTGCTGGAAATATAGGCGTGTGCCACCGTGCCCGGCTCAACATTTACCATCTTTAAAAAAAACCGTGCTCAAGAATCCCTGCTAAAGAACAAATGGAAAATAAAAATATCTCTAACAGCCAGACACTGCAGTGCACACCTGTGATCCCAGTGATTCAGGAGGCTAAGGCAGGAGGATTGAAAATTCAAGGCCAGAGGCAGCCTGTGCAACACAGCAAGATCTTTTCTCAAAGTAAGAAGTCAGAGCCGGGCGTGGTGGTGCATCCCTGTAATTCCAGCAGCTTGGGAGG
>VMDO01001236.1:19366-125873 GCA_007922755.1 Pedetes capensis
CAAAAAAAAAAAAAAAAAAAAAAAAAAAAAAAGAAAGAAAAAGAAATCTCCAACAGCCCAGTGAAACACCACCACCGTTAACACCTGCCTTTCCCTAGATGGGAGGAGAGAGGGCCACTCACGCTCACGTTCTCCTTCTCGCGCTCCTCGTGGGCCTCCTGACGCTCACACTGTGCCCTCTGGACACAGGCGTTCAAGCAGTGGCGAATGACGTGGATCAGCTTTGCTACAATGTTGAAGAGAATCGATGAGTATGCGTTTCCTCTACAAAATGAGCTTTCTAAAAGGAAGACTAAAACCCCAAATGATAAGAAGATACTGTTTTAAGGGAAATCTTTAAGAAATGCACAGAAGCAGGACGCTGCCACACAGAAGCGTACGTGGTGTGCGTGATGCTTTGCGGGGGAGGGAGAACGGGAGCCGAGAAGCGGTGAGGTTGCGGACCTATGTTGCTGCAGGCCGTGTGGTCGCGGGCATACTGATAGAACTTCCTGGCCGCTGCGTGGTTCATCTGGATCAGCGTGACGCAGCGCTCACACCAGACCTCCTCGGGCTGGTTCACCGGCAGGAAAGAATTGAAGATGAGGCTCACCAGCCGCCGAGACACGGGTCGAGAGTCCATCACCAGGCGGATCAAAATGTCCTCCATGGGGCATATTTTCCAAAACTGTAAAAAAACAAAAAAGCACATGTGCAGAAGGAACAACCGATTGTCTTATAACCTTGAAAACTGCTTAAGTTTCCAGAATACAGTGAGTTCGAGAGAATTCACCTCAAATGACTATACTAAAACCTGACTTCTCTGGAGAATAGAATTAATAAACCTACACTTGAAGTGGGGCTGGGATTTGGCTCAGTGGGTAGAGCGCTGCGCTGTAGTCTCTGAGGTCCTGAGTTCAATTCCCAGCACCGCAAAAATGGGAGAAGGACCTGGCAATCCACTCCCAAGGCAATCCCGAAACAGTCAGCCATTGAAAACCCTATGAGGGTCGCTATGAGTCGGATACCGACTCGACGGCACCTAACAGCAACAACATACTTGAAGTATCGACAGATAAGGCACCCAAGTATAAGGTTTTTAGGAATGTTAGTTATAATTATTTAGGAAACATGATGAATGCATAGTGAACTCTCACACGATAGCTACGATTACCAACCTAGCCTTTTTCACGTTTCCTGAAACACCATAACTTTGGCCCACTAATGTGAAAAGTTAATTTAAAAATCATGTCCATGGACAGCCTGCTCCTCCCTTAGAGGCATGAGGCATCGCTCCTGAACACCCAACTACTTCTGGCCCATCCCTTCTATAGCAGGCAGTCTCCCTGTCCAACACCAGGGCTCCCGTTATCACACGTCCCACAGGCTGGGCTCCTTGTCGGTCACTCTCCAGCCCACCTCAAACTCCAGGCAACCTGCAGAAGTCAGAAGAAAGTGTACTGTGCTCACACCAATAAGCATTCAAAGTCACCTGTGGAAAACACCAAACTTCTGAGCAAGACAAGAGAAAAATAGAAAATAACATGAAGAAGACTGATTTTATTGTGGAACGCTCAGGCCCAGCCTCAGGCCGCACCAGCCAGTCTCCTCACCTGTCCGAGGACACACCTGGGACTGGGCTTCATCACAAGGTGCCGCTCTAAAGACCAATTGCTCTTTGAGGCATTTTCAACTGATCTTTCTCATCCGCATTTAAATATTTCCATGCCATTCTCCCTGGGATTTAGCTCAGTTGGTAGAGCACCGCGCTGTAGTCTCTGAGGTCCCGAGTTCAATTCCCAGCACCACAAAAGTGGGAGAAGGGCCTGGCAATCCACTCCCAAGGCAATCCTGAGACAGTCAGCCATTGAAAACCCTGTGAGGGTCGCTATGAGTTGGATACCGACTCGACGGCACCTAACAACAACAACGCCATTCTCATCCTTAATACAACAAATCTACTCCCAGCTCTCCTTGAGGTCTCTAAGCTCCTCCCTCCCCTGCAGGCCAACCTGCTGCTGAGTGTCGTGGACACCCCTGCCTCTGCCTCCCCCTCTGTCCAGGCGTTTTTACTCTCACTGAATCGTTCCTGCCCAGGTCATAATGAGTCTATATTACAAACTCAAATGGGCATATTGACATCTTTAACCTCCTCAAAATCTCTGCTGCATCAGACGCTACTGTTACTTCAGCAGCCCCAGGTCCTCCTGGACATTCACCCACTCTCTGGTGCTGGGGAGACGAGATCTTGTCCTAGCGCTGCAGGCAGGACAGCAAAGAGCATGGAACGTGGAGCTGGGCCACACTATCTGTCACTAACATACCACAGCCTTCTTCCCTGGCACGCAATGCCTAAAACAAGCTAGACCTGGCCCTTCCTCTGCCATACCAACCTTGGCTTGTGTCCCTACGAGAACCTTCACAAAGCTCAGGACTAAGATGAACATACACCTCCTTCCGCTGCTCTAACGTGCAGACCTACATTGGTCTTATCTGCTATCTCCTCAGTTCCCTTGGGTCGATCGCATTGTTGTTGTTGTTAGGTGCCGTGGAGTCGGGTATTCGACTCATAGCAACCCTCATAGGGTTTTCAATGGCTGACTGTTTCGGGATTGCCTTGGGAGTGGGTTGCCAGGTCCTTCTCCCATTTTTGCGGTGCTGGGAATTGAACTTGGGACCTCAGAGACTACAGCGCAGCGCTCTACACACTGAGCTAAATCCCAGCTCATTAGGAAACCAGAAACAAGTGCAATCTCTATTTCCATATCAGCCATCATCTCCATTATTCTTTGCAAACATATCTGTATGTCAAACACAACACTAAGCCAAAATTCCCCCTTCAGATTCTGTACTAAGTTTTAATAGGCTATTAAAACTAAGGAAACCAAAATTGCCACCAGTTTTTCGTTAAAATTGACATGCTGACTCTAAAACTTGTATTGAAATATAACGGACCTCAAAGAAATCCAAAGAATTTTGAGAGAAATATACCAAAGCCAGAGAGTTAACACTCTGACTTGCTACGATACTGAAACACCATGGACAGTAGATGGCACACAGATACAGTCAGACTAAAGTGTCAACAGGACAGCAAAGAATCCACAAAGATTCACAAGGTCTGTGACTTCAACAAAAGCTCCAAAGTAACTCAACTGGGTATGACAGACACTGGGATTCCTACCATGTAGGTCACTCAAAATGTTCTTTATGATACACACGTCCTATACAGTGACAAAGCCTTCCTGCATAGCATCAGCCTTGCCTCACGCCGGTGTTACAAATGTCTTCTTTTCTTCCAGAGGTAGTCTATGCATATCTAAACAAATGCGTATGTACATGGAAGTTCCCCACCTCATACATGGGCTGTTGTTATGTGCCGTCAAGTCAGGTCTGACTCATACGGACGCTAAGCACAACACACTACAAATCCTTGTGCTCTGCTTTTTCTTTCATTCGTTCATTCAATTTTATGGTACTAAAGGGCTGAACCCAGGGCCTTGTGCATACTTCGCAAGTGCTCTGCCAGTGAACTGCATCCCTAGCCCATTTGTTATATTTTTAAATTGAGACAGGGTCTCCCTGAGTTACGCAGGCTGTTTCTGGCCTCAAACCTGTGATCCTCCTGCCTCTGCCTCCCGAACTGCTGAGATTGAAGGCATGTGCCATCGTGCCTGGCTTCCCTTATGTATTTTAGGAGTTATTTCCACGTAAGTCCCACAAAAAGTTCCTCTCAGGTTTTGTGTGTGTGTGTGTGTGTGTGTGTGTGTGTGTGTCTGTGTTTGTGTCTTTGTTAGTGTCAGGGATGGAAGCCAATACTTCATGCACGCCGGGCAAGCACCCTACAAATGAGCCACACCCAGACCTCTCCTGGTCACTTTATGGCCACACGGCATCATTTCTCATACACACTCATGAGTCTGTCCAGCTGACCCTGCACTAGTGGACATGTCAAGTTGCTTCCAAACCCTGTAGCGCAACAAAATAGTGTTTTAAAGTAAGTGTCTAAAAACTGTTACATAGAGAAAGAAAGCTCATGACATTACCAAAGAGTAGTGTAGAACATTATAACCAACATTTTTAGCAAGAAATTGAACAAAACTAGAGCTGGGAGAAGACAATCACGCCAGTAATCTGTACAGTGCTCAAGTACACATCTATCTTTTAGTCTTATTTTATTTTTGCATTGAAATTAATAGAAATTATTCTGAGACCAAAAAGCAACTTATAACTAAAAAATAAAAGCATAACAAAATCACAAATTCAAATATTTGGAAAAGAAGTTATGACTAGGATCCTGAATTATTTCATGATAAAATAAAAGATGAGCAAGCTCTACAGATGTGCTAGTAGGGCTGCCTATAGGCATTACGTTGACAAGTGAACATTTATTACAAGACAGATATCTCCTTGCTTCCGTTATGGCTAGGGAGCAGGCAAGACCCTCCCAGACAGCCAGCCCATCCTCATACTTAAGGGCTTACTAAGAGACAGACTTCCAATAAACACTCTCACACATGATAAATGAAACGTAAAGGAGACTGTTTATACGAACGTCTTTCAAAAAGGAAACACGTGCTAAGCATGACAGCCCATGCTTGTTATTCCAGCACTTGAGAGGCAGAGACAGGAAGATCAGGAATTTAAGGCCACCCTGGCCTACACAGCAGAACCTTACCTCAAAAAGGGGGGCGGGTAGAGGGTGTTGTTGTTGTTGTTGTTAGGTGCCATTGAGTCGGTATCCAACTCATAGAGACCCTCATAGGGTTTTCAATGGCTGACTGTTTCGGGATTGCCTTGGGAGTGGATTGCCAGGTCCTTCTCCCATTTTTGTGGTGCTGGGAATTGAACTCGGGACCTCAGAGACTGCAGAGCAGCACTCTACCAACTGAGCTAAATCCCAGCCCAAAAAAAGGGGGGTGGGTAGACAGTAGACGCTGATATTTCTAGAACCTTTAATGAAAATGGAAAAACTGAATAAATTTTATGACAAATAACTGGTCAAATACGGTAGTTATCAAGTTGTTTAAAATGTAACTACGAAGGCTCTTGGAATTAAAATTAGTTTGTCTTTGGATGAAAACAAATGCACCTATTGATTTCATGTCTTCCATATGAAAAGTCGTATTTACTCTACCTTCGCTGCTCTCACAGCTTTGATTTTCAGCAGCAAGTCCACAAAAGCCACCCTCACTTTCTCTGACTTATCATGAAGACTGTTTCTGAGTGCTGGCAAAAGCTGTTCCAATAATGGGTGGCTCAGTTTGTTGTCCAAAATAATCGGCAGACACTAAAACAAAGGAGAAAGAAAAATGGTTCAAATCAGAACAAGCCAATAAAACATGAGGAGGAAAAATTCAGTTCTATCTTTACCAGATCTGCTCACGAAAGAAACACACCTACAGAAAACAACATTTTTCTAAAGGCTTCATATCAAAAGCATACTTTTAATGTATTAATATAGTTGCAAGAATTGACATTCAATCCATCAATTGTTTCATTCATACAAGATTGGAAGAGTTAAAAAAGAAATCTTCAAGCTGGGCACAGTGGTACACAGCTTTAATTCTAGCAACTAGGGAGGCGGAGGGCTGGGATTTAGCTCAGTTGGTAGAGCGCTGAGCTGCAGTCTCTGAGGTCTGGAGTTCAATTCCCAGCACTGCAAAAATGGGAGAAGGGCCTGGCAATCCACTCCCTAAGGCAATCCCGAAACAGCCACTGAAAACCCTATGAGGGTTGCTATGAGTTGGATACCGACTCGATGGCACACAACAACAACAAAGGGAGGCGGAGGCAGGAGGATTGCAAGTTCAAGGCCAGAGGGAGCCTGCATGACTCAGAGAGACTGTCTCAAGATAAAAAATAAAAAAAGAGGGTGGGGCAGGTCAGAGATAGAGCACTTGCAAATTATGTGCAAGGCTTTGGGGAGGGGGGAATGGAAGGAAGGAAGGGACAGAGGAAGGGAAGAAGGGAGGGACAAAGGAAGGGGTGAAGGACAAAGGGAGGGAGGGAAGAAGGAAATTTTTAGAGCTTTTTCTTACACCCGTAATCCTAGCGGTAATCCCAGCGACTACAGAGGTGGAGGCAGGAGGATCGCAAGTCGGAGACCAGACTCAGTCTGCATAATTTGGTGAGACCTTGTCTCAAAAAGGTAAAAAAATAGGCTGGGGGGTGCAAAGCAGTGGTACAGCACTTGCAAAGCATACAAGTGCCAGGCCCTGGGTTCAACCCCTAATATTGAAGGAAAAAAAAAAAAAAAAAAAAAAGAGTCAGAACATGGCAGGAGAGTGGTTTCCAAACACAGCTGTGTCTAAAGCCGGGGTCCAGACCCTTTCGCTTCTCTTTGAACGGCCTGTAACGTTTGTCTTCCCCCGGCAAAACCTGTATTAACGCCACACCCTACCACATGAGCTCGATCAACGGGCAATGCCCCTCGCTGGGGTAAGAGGCCAGCGCCCTGTGGCAACTCTCAGGCGGCTCGGTTTAGGATTGAGCTGCCATATCCCCGTATCCCCGAAGCCCTTCTACCTTCTCCATGATGGGGAGAAAGGATGCTTCTGCAGGCTCTTACTGAAAGTATGCACAATACACCAAGAGCCTATCAGTGGGACTGCTCCTGCCTCCAGCCCTGTGCCCAAGGACAGCCCGGCATGGCCCATCTGCTACATCTTCATCTCCACAGCCTCCGGCAGCCCAGGCCACCCCACCCTCGCTGTAGTACGCTGCACTCACTCCTCTACCCTACAGACCTCCTATCATATGCACAAGGGACCCATCTGGCCAAGGCGCCTCAGTGTGACCTTGCAGGGACTCCCCACAGGGGAGAAATCACCAGATTGAAGACAGAAGGATGGCAGTGAGAAGACTGGCCAGGGAGTGAACGAAGAGGAGGAAGTGAGAAGAGCAAACGGTGGGCTCTTCAGCAAATAGTGCTACCATCTCAAAGAGAGAAAGACAGAGGGAGGGGAACAGAAAACACACACTGCCACTCTCCTGTGTACCAGGAGGTTTGGAAAAGGTAAGAAGTTCGGGGCTGGGAGTGGGAGGTGCTGCAATGAGCCACGACTCCTTCAGGAATGAAGTGTGCCGGCTTCCTGGGGCAGCATACCTGGGGGAGGCCCCTGAAGGAAGCACCTCCTTCCAAAGTGGCCAGTGCAAAGCACTGAGGCAGCAGGGCCTAAGCCCCATGCTGGGTGCAGTGCGGCTGTGGTCTGAGGGGCTCTGCCTGCGGCTTGCCTGAGGTCTCTCAGCTGTCACAGCGTAACCACCTGCCCTCTGGCTGTACCCCGGGAGCATCTCCTAGTGTCCGTTCTGCAGGATCATCTCATCTCCGGACACAGCTTGGAATCAGACTCTTGCTGGAAACATTGCCAGGAACTGGAGAGGCAGACTGAGAGTGTATGACAATGTCTAAAAGGACAAAGGATGGTCTAGGATTGAATTGGGGCTGGGATTTAGCTCAGTTGGTAGAGCACTGCTCTGCAGTCTCTGAGGTCCTGAGTTCAATTCCCAGCACCACAAAAATGGGAGAAGGATGTGGCGACCCACTCCTGAGGCAATCCCGAAACAGTCAGCCATTGAAAACCCTATAAGGGTCGCTATGAGTCCGACACGACTCGATGGCACCTAACAACAACAACAACAACAACAAGGATTGAATTTGGCTCAGAGGTCAAAAAAAACAATGAAAGGGTCATGAGAAATTAAGCTTGGCTCTGGAAGATGCCTTATGGTGGCTTTGGGACTGGACAAGGAAACAACACGCAAGGGCTCTGCGAGAGCCACAGGCTGCGGCTGACCGCTGTAGGCAGTGGCACCCAGCCACACAGGTGGCTCCTGGAGAGCCCGCTACAAAAAGGGGAGAGGGGGAGTTCTGTGCCTGGGGCAGAGCAAGAGGAGATCGAGCAAGCGAGTTACAAAGGAGCTCCTACCATGCGTGGCATTGCAAGGCCCACGACTGTCTAAACACATTGGTCTCCATATGAGAGGAAAAATCGCTAGCTCTGTGCTCACCCGAGATGGGAGCCAGAGCTTCTCAACAGTCAATGCAGTGGTGGGACAGGGAGGTCACCTGGCTCCTTGGCATCAGCCTGGGAGCTTTACACACTCCAATCCAACTCCCAAGAGCACCTGGCATTGTGGCCTGCATGGCCCCTTCCCACCTGCTGCCACATCCACTTGCTCAATTTTATCACCAAAGTAGTCAGAGAAAAAAAAATACCAGTGACCACCACACCACCATCTGATGTCCATCTACATTGTTGTTGTTGTTGTTGTTGTTGTTAGGTGCCATCGAGTCGGTATCCGACTCATAGCGACCCTCATAGGGTTTTCAATGGCTGAGTGCTTCGGGATTGCCTTGGGAGTGGATTGCCAGGTCCTTCTCCCATTTTTGTGGTGCTGGGAATTGAACTTGGGGCCTCAGAGACTGCAGCGCAACGCTCTACCCACTGAGCTAAATCCCAGCCCTCCATCTACATTACAGTTTCTATAAACCCAAGGCTACTTGCTTCAGGTTGCTTAGGAAGTAAAATGTGAGCTATTCTTGCTAAGGTTGTGCCACTTTGGTGCTGGTGATGGGAGGAGAGTATGTATAGGAGAGTGACTCAAGTTAATCCAAACACGTCTCATGTACAAGGTTCAGCACAGAGCATCCAAAGCACAACACCTAAGGGCTTTTATGCGTCTGTCACCTGTAAAGACAGCAGAGAGACTCTGAAGTGGGACAGAGGGTTGGCCTTGCACATTGGCTCAGTGGTTAGGTCAGCAGAGAACAGAAACACCAAGGTCAAGCCTACTGAAGCAGGCAGGGCCAGGGCACGAGTGTATTCACCAGTCTGATGCCAGCCAGAGGCGAAAGACACTTGACCAGGCCATATCCCATCAGCATCAGGCCCTGAGCCTCACAACTCCAGGCCATACCCTTTCACTTGTACCTGTAAACTGCGATCTCACTCCACTTACCCCTGTGTCTTGTTTGTCCAAGACATTCCACCAAGACAAAAAAAGGTGAATTCAACAGTGCTGGGAAACGGCAAATCCCTTCTGTCCCTCAGCTAAAACCCAGTACTATGTCAGGTAAAACTATTTTCTGCACAGAATGTCTTTTTTTTTGTGGTACTGGGGGTTGCATGCTCTGCAAGTGCTGGACCACTGAGCTGCATCCTCAGCCCATTTTCTTACTTTTTTGAGACAGGGTCTTGCTAAATTACCCAGACTACCTCTGGTTTCGAACTTGTGATCCTCCTGCCTCCGCCTCCCGAGCCGCTGGGATTACAGCCGTGTGCTACTATGCCCGGCTGAAAATACTATTTTTTGAGACAGGGTCTCACTGCGCACCCTAGGCTGATCTCAAACTCACAAGACTTCCACCTCAGCCTCCCAAGAGCCGGGATTACAAGGGTGCACCTTGTACACCTGCCTAGAAAACATTTTTTGTTTTTTTAAAACCTTATTCTGGAGCTACAACCAAAACGTCAATAATGTTCTCTCTACAGAGTAGGATAATGAGTGATTTTTTTAAACTTTTTCCCTTCTCTGTATTTTCTATACACTCTCTGTAGTTCTATAGAACTATTCTACAATAAATACACATTCCTTACATGACTTTGAAAACCTTACCTGAAAGACAGAACAACGAACATCTGCTGAGCTTACATCAAACGCCAGCTCTGTGGTGACTTTCTGGATGAGGTCGATGAGAATGCTTGGAGGCATCATCTCCCAGTACTTACAGGTTATCTTACAAACACCAAGGATGCCTGTGGAGCGGACCATCGGATAAGGATCTTCTAAAAGGCTCTGAAAGGAGGAGGGGGAAAGAAGGCTTAAAAATCTTATGGCAATATATGTTTCGTACCTCAGCACTCTGGGAGTCAGTCGTTTAAAGGTATAGGAATGATAGCCATATAGTTATTCTCCCTGGGTATCCAAAGGCAGATGCTTCCAGGGCAGCCTGTCCAGGACACCAAATTCAGGAAATGCTCAAATACTGTTGACTGCTAAATCTCAGAATGTTTGTTATCATTTCCAGTGCAAAGTATTTAAGAATAATCTAGGCTGAGTGCCATGTTGCACACTGAAATCCCAGAGGCCTGGCAGGCAGAGGCAGGAGGATCACAAGGCCAGAGGCAGCCCGCACAACTTAGCAAGATTGTCTCAAAAAAATTTTACAGACTGGGCGAGGTGGTACACGCCTGTAATCCCAGGAGCTCGGGAGGCAGAGAGGGGAGGATCACCAAGTTGGAGACCAAAGGCAGGCTGCGTAACTTAGCAAGACCCTGTCTCAAAAAGTAACAAAAATGGGCTGGGGGTGCAGCTCAGTGGTCCAGCACTTGCAGAGCATGCAGGTGTGAGGCCCTGGGTTCAACCCCCAGTACCGGAAAAAAAAAAAAAAAATTAATAAAGGGCCTAGGGATGTGGCTCAGTGATGGAGCATTTACCTAGCATGCATGAGGCTTTAGGTTTAACAATTAAAAAAAAAAAGAAGAAGAATCCAGAAATGGGGTACTTGTTTGCTACCACTCTCAAGATCTTATAGATAGCAGGTCTCAAGCACTAGCTGTGCCACTCAGTGGTCTCTACAGAGACCCAGCTGGGGCAGAGCCATGGGGTCAAAGCGCTGTCTATGCAGGCCACTCTCAAATTCCCAAATGCTGGGCCAGGCGCGGTGATGCACGCCTGTAGTCCCAGCGGCTCGGGAGGTGGAGGTGGGAGGATCCCAAGTTGAAGACGAGAGGCAGTCTGCATAACTTAGTGAAACCTTGTCTCAAAAAGTAAAAAAAAAAAAAAAAAAAAAAAAAAAAAGGGCTGTGGGTGCAGCTCAGTGGTCCAGCAGTTGCAGAGCATGCAGGCGTGAGGCCCTGGGTTCAACCCCTAGTACCGCAAAAAAAAAAAAAAAGTTACAAAAGAAAAAGATCCTGCTGAAGAATGGGCTCTGATTTACCACAAGAATCTCAGGTAAACACAGATTCAAACAAAACTGGAAAATCGTAAACAATGAATGGGTATTGGACACAAGGGCACCATTGTTTATTCTCTTCTAGCTGTGGTAAGGCATGTTGTATTCTATAAAAGATAAGTCAGGGCTGGGGGTTTAGCACAGTTAGAGTGCTTGCTTAGTCCTGGGTTGGATCACCAGCACCACAAAAAAGAAAAAAAAAAAGGACAGACAGAGACAGGAGTTCTTTTCGTGTGACTTTGTGAAGTATTGAGCTGAAATGATACGATGTCTCAGACGTTTCAAAATAAGGGCAAAAAGCTGAATGTGGTAGCATGCGCCTATAATCCCAGCATGTGAGGCCGGCCTCAGCTTCACAGTGATACTGTCATAAGATAAAATGAAGTAAAATAAAATAAGAAGCAATCAGATTGGACTTGGTCAGTAATGACTGATCCATTATACTATTCTATTTTCTACTGTGCAGGAAATTTTCTATTTGGAAAGTTTAAAAATACAAAATAATTCTTGCCATTTTTTTCAATTAGGAAAAAAAAGATATTAAGATGGACCAAGTACTTATCCATCTCCTCCCCAACATCTGACCAAAAAGCAAGTAAGATAATCAAGTCCACAGTGATGGTGGGAACAAGGGGACAGAGGAGAACCTCCAGGAGGAAGGGGCCGAGGCAGCGTGACCAGGACATTTCTGCGAGGCTGCCTGAGACAAGAGGCCACGCCCCAGACAGCAGAGTGAGGATCACAGAAAACAGAGGCCCACGTGGCTTGTGACAGGGCAGACACAGCGCAGCAGGTACATGCCCTAAACGGGCTGGGCCCAGTGTGGAGTCGACCGAGGGAGATTCCCGGAACAGACACGGGTCGGAGGCCAGGAGCAAGCTCAACTCCAGACCTCCAGCAAGGGAGCGGATGGGAGTGAGGTTCATGGAGCCGGGCCTCTGCACCTGGTGGAGCGCTGCCTGCTGCTCCTGCCCAGGGAGCCGCGGGCCGCCCCACCCAGCCAACACACGACCATCTTCCTCTCCACCGAAGACGCCCAGAGAACACAACTGTACACGCAGGACAAAAACACCCGCCAACGACGTCATCAGACAAGTCCTTGTTCCAAAATTAATACAGAAAAGCAAAGATGGCCGGTCATTTGAGAAAAAGCCAACAGCAAGAAAAAGAAAATGATGAAAATAGTAAATGAAAAAAACAGAAAAGTTTAGCAGCCTAAGGATCTGTCTTTGAAATTCACAAGTTCTCATGGATTGTTTCTCCTATTAATTGCTTTCAGTGACAGTCCTGTAAAGTAGAGCCAGGCGTGGTGGTTCTTGCCTGAATCCCAGCAACTCAGGAAGCTGAGGCAAGAGGATTGAAAGTTCAAGGCCAGAGGCAGCCTACGTAACCTAGACTGATTCAAAATTTAAAAAAAGAAAAAGGGCTGGGGGGCGGTGAAGCCCAGCAGTAGGGCACTTGCAAAGTATGTGCCGGGCCCTGGGTTCAACCCCTAAGTACAAAAAAAAAAAAAAAACGATACATAGTAAACCTACCTTCTGGGTAACCACCTCACGGCCAAGCGCCTCTCCTACATATTCGGTGCCCGCCCTGCTTCAGTCACAACATCACTGCTGCTCGTTCACAGAGCCAGCACTGAACTCGGGAATGCTGTCTCTACAAAGAATTTTGAGCCCCTCCAGACACAATCAGGTGTACATTTTCAGTTCCAGAAAAAAGGCCTCCTCATTACTCCAATTTAAGAAACACCACCGCAACAAAAAACTATGAGAATAGTTAAGATACATGCAGGACAGCAAGAAAAAGCCACAGTTCTCATCTACTTGTGGGTTCATCTTGTCTATCAGTACTCCCCAGAGATGCACAGCCATTTTCAGGCTAATATACCTTGTCACCTCACCCCACAGAGCTGGGCATTCTGGCTAAACTCGGCCTGTGCCTGCTTTCCTGCAGTGCATGGCTCTAAGAATGGTTTCCACATTTGAGTGAAGAAAAAAAAAATCAGGATTATCCTTTTCTGATGTGAAAATTACATGAAAGTATATAATACCAAGCTTTCAGAAACCCTAAAGATGCTAGACAACAATGTGAAATACTTTGCCAGTCCAAAAACCACAGTGATTTTGAACATAAAATTCTCTACCTGGCCACACTACTGACTAAGTGTGGGGGAAAGGTAAAAGTCCACTCTGGGACTCCAGGGCCCAGAAGACACCTCCCCGGTCACTGAGGGGCCCTGGCACAGAACAGCACTGAACGGCCTCTTTCAGCTCAGAGCCTGCCGCTTACCATTTCTACAAAGGTTTCCTTCACTCCTAAAAATGATTCTTAGTTGTCACAGGATACGTTAACTTGCGAGCCTTTCTCTGTCATGTTTGTATCCTAAACAAAAAACAGCATTCTAAAATTCCATTGAGACAGAGATCTCATTGCTAAGTTGTGCTACCTGAAAACAAATCTACGTCCACTAAAAATAATGTAATTTTTAAATTTTTTTTTTGCGGTGCTGGGGATGAAATTCATGCCTTCACATGTGCCATATTCCAACAAGAAACATGTAATTTTAAAAAAGGAGAAGAAGCTGGGTGTGGTGATGCGTACCAGTAATCCCAGCACTCGAGGCTGAAGCAGGAGGAACCATGCAAGTTTGAGGCTAGCCTGGGCTACAAAGCGAGATTTCATCTCAAAAAAACAACAAAACAAAACGGCAATGTTTTGTACCATCCATTTTTTTAATTTTAGAAGAATGATTTAGAATCTAATATTTCTTGTTCTGAAAAAAAAAAAAACCACTAACTAAACTGACTTCAACAATTTCTTTTAGGACTTTTTATTTCCTTCAAGAAAAAAGCAATTAATTATTTTTTAACATGTTAAAAAAAGAAAAGAAAATCCACAATTGTTAATCTGCATATAGTTGACCTGAAACTCAAATCTCCATATGGTGTGAGTTCCTTTGCTTCTAGTAAGGATTTGGTATCTCTCTTAGGTCTTTAATAAGAACATGTCATTTCTGCATGCAATCTTTTTTTTTTTTTTTTTTTTTTTTTTTTTTTTTGGCAGTACTGGGGGTTGGACCCAGGGCCTCCCACTTGCATGCTGTGCAAGTGCTGGACCACTGAGCTGCGCCCTCAGCCCACTTTTTACTTTTTGAGACAGGGTCTTGCTAAATTACACAGACTGCCTCTGGTCTCGAACTTGCGATCCTCCTGCCTCCACCTCCCAAGCTGCTGGAATTACAGGGATGCACCACCACGCCCGGCTCTGACTTCTTACTTTGAGAAAATATCTTGCTGTGTTGCACAGGCTGCCTCTGGCCTTGAATTTGATCCTCCTGCCTCTGCCTCCTGAGCTGCTGGGATTACAGGCGTGCGCCACCACACACGGCTCTGTATGCAATGTTTTTCGGCTGTAAAATAATTCTTTCATAATTGTAGCCTCTCAAACTTATTAGCATATACATATTATATAACTACTGAAAATGCATTAAACTTCCTAGAAATATTTTTATTCATGACATTTTTACCAACTATGTCTTTCTCACAATTAGATATTTTCAATTTGCAAATAACCTAACTTGAAGGATTTAGTGAAACAGGAATCTGAGCATTAGAAGCGACATCAAGTTACATCATTCATCCAGGAGCCAAGATCCACCTATACCCAAGACGTCAAACAACTGACAGCATTACAGCCCTCAAAGAACAAACACCCCACACGTCTCCCACTGGGCTATCTTCTGCATTTGTAGTACAAGATATACAGGACTCATCAGTTTAGTCAGGTGCTATATGATGACATGTTGGTTAACAACACACTGCACATATTATGGTTGTCTCATAAGATTACAACGGAGGTGAAAAATCCCTATGGACTAGTGACATCGTAGCCACACTCACACTGTAGCTCATTGCGTCACTCACATGTTTATGATGATGGTAGCATATGCAAACCTACAATCCTGCCAGTCATATAAAACTGTGTACAGTACACAATACTTTATAATGATAATAAACAATTGTTACTCCCCTACATATTTACTATAGTATTTATCATTAGAGTGTACTCTTTCCACTCACAAAAAGTTTACTACAAAGCACTGTACTGAGATCCCCCACAAGTCTGTCAGTTTGCTGCACCGTGGGGGGCTTGCGTGTTGCTGTGAGGCTGAGGGCTGTGCCACTAGTATCTCGGATTCCAGCAGGGTCACCCATGGTAGACAGGTTTCAGCTGAGCTTTCAGACCAAGACAGACTAGGGAGGACGACCAGGCAACCCACCCCTGAAACAACTAGCCATTGAAAACCCTATGAATAGTAGAGAAGCACTGTCACATATAGTGCTGCAAAATGAGCCCCCCAGGTTGGAAGACACTCAAAAGACTACCGGGAAAGAGATGCCTCCTCAAAGTAGAGTCTACCTTAACGACGAAAATGGAGTAAAACCTCAGGGACTTCCATTTGCTGATATGGCACAACTTAAAATGAGGAGAAACAACTGTAAACATCCATTAATAATTAGAATGTGGAATGTATATAGTATGAATCTAGGAAAATTAGAAATCATTAAGAGAGAAATTGAGCACATAATCATTGACATTCTAGGCATCAGTGAGCTAAAATGGACCGGCATAGGCCATTTTGAGTTAGATAATCATATGGCCTACTATGCTGGGCATGACAAACTAAAGAGAAATGGGGTTGCATTCATCATCAAAAAAGACATCTCAAGCTCTGTCCTGAAATACAATGTGGTAAGTGATAGAATAATATCCATACGCCTACAAGGAAGGCCAGTTAATATGACTATTATTCAAATTTATGCATCCACCACTAAGGCCACAAATGAAGACAGGGAAGATTTCTACCAGCTTCTGCAATCTGAAGCAGGTCAAATATGCAATCAGGATGTACTGATAACTACTGCTGACCAGAATGCAAAAGTTGGAAACAAAGAAAGTTAGATAGTTGGAAAATATGGTCTTGGTGACAGAAACGAAGTTGAAGATCACATGATAGAATTTTGTCAGACCAATGACCTTTTCATAGCAAATACACTTTTTCACCAACACAGACGGTGACCATACACATGGACTTTACCAGATGGAATATACAGGAACCAAATTGACTACATCTGTGGAAAGAGACGATGGAAAAACTCCATATCAAATGTCAGAACAAGACCAGGTGCTGATTGTGCATCAGACAATCAACTGCTCATATCCAAGTTCAAACTGGAACTGAAGAAAATTAGAATAAGTATACGAGAGCCAAGGTATGGCCTTGAATATATCCCACCTGAGTTCAGAGACCACTTCAAGAATAGGTTTAACGCATTAGACACAAAAGATAGGACACCGGACAAGTTGTGACATGACATTGAAGATATCATTCATGAGGAAAGCAAAAGGTTATTAAAAAGAGGAAAAAAAGGAAAGACCAAGTTACATGTCAAAAGACTCTGAAAGTTGCCCTTGAACGTTGAGCAGCTAAAGTAAAAGACGTGATGAAGTTAAGGACATAAACAGAAGATTTCAAAAGGCAGCTTGAGAAAACAAAATCAAATATTTTAATAACGTGCAAAGAGTTGGAGACAGAAAACCAAAAGGGAAGAACACGCCATTTTTCTGAAGCAACATTATGCTGGATTACACCTTGTGTTTCCTGTGTTTCTTGACTGCATCAGAAGGCCATGTGGCGTGTGTGACCTGCACGGGTTTGCATAAGCACACTCTAGGATGTTCATCCGATAAAACTGTCTATTGACAGTTTTCAGGTGGCCTTACCATTAAGCAGCACGTGACTGTCAGGCCATCATTTTACTTCACATATTCTTAACATCTCCACAATCATCACTACCACCTTTGCATTAAGGAGCAGGCTAAATGCTTATATACAACTTTTTATTTAACACTTATCAAAATCCTATAAAAATCTATTATTGCCGGCTTCTAAGAAGCAACAGGACTAGAGAGGTTCCGCATGTGCACACGGCAGAGTAGGGATTCAGACAGAGCTGTCTGAGCCTTGCTCCTCCTTACAGCTCTGCTGCCCCCATCCAGGGGACTTAACTGGTTGCCTGGTAGGTTGTTGCTAAATTCCTAGTCACACAAGCTCAGGTTGGGAGCGGCACTTGTGAGTACCCTATAGGAGCCAAACATTTAGGGAACATGAATACAGTTTGGATAGAACAGCAGCTGAACTGATAGCACACAGCCCACCAGTACATTCCAAAGTAAGTACCACATATCCTCAAATCTAATGCACACGCAGATCTAATCCGCACTCAGGTTTTGGATTCCTTAAACAGAAAAGTTAGTTCACAATTCTAATCTGCTCTTTGCCTTCAACTGTTTCTTGTCCATAGGGCATATGAATGAATAAATATGACAGTGAAATGATGGAGAGCACGCTGGTAATATTTCAATTAAGAGTGATGACAAGTGCGAGAAATAGGTAAATTATAATGATGATAATAATAAATTAGATGCCCAGCACTGCAAAAAAGGGAGCAGGACCTGGCAACCCACTCTCAAAACAATCCTAAAATAATTAACCATCAAAAACCCAATGAAGAGCAGAGAAACACTGACAATATTGCCGGAGATGGTAAAGTGCTAGGGAGTATTTTGTTCTGTTGTACATAGGGTCACCATGCGTTGGACTTGACTCAACGGCACCCAACAAGAAGTGATTTTATAACATGTACAGCAGTTCTATAATTTTCCCCAAAACCAGCTCTTGACTGCAAATCTGATCTACACACGATTCTGATCTGCACCTGATTTTTAGTCCTCTAAAACTGCTGAAAGGGTATGGATTAGATCTGAGAACATACCGTACCTTTATTTCAGGCAAAAGCGAAAGTGGCTCACAGTTTTGGGCACCTGAGTGAAAAGGGGGAAATGCTGAAAGCTGCCAAAAGCTACTTTTGATTTACCTACCAACATCTGTCCCACAAACTTGACCATGATCCTCAAAAGCAATTTTCAACAAATTTACATGTAGATAAGGCTCACAAAAAGCAACATACAAATGGATTTTCGCTTCAGAGGTGTTCGTATGAAGAGAGAAGCGTAAGACACTTAATACACTACCAATTCAACTGTCTGCATAAATAAAACAAAGAGATTGTTTTATGAGCACCACGGTACCATACGATGGCATTCTTGATGTAATTTTGCTGCTAACTAGGACCATACACAACTCGCTCACGAGTCTCAGTGAGGAGCCTGAGGATACACAGGGATCAAGCAAGGTTCATCCCCCAGCCTGATGGAAGGACCATGGCCCTCAGGAATGAACGCTGGCCTTATTTACAAGCCTGCCTTGAAACATCAGCAGTGTTTGCTCATTCATACCACCTAGACTTTACAGTTGGCAGTATCACAATCCTTGCTGATAAGAGGCAGACCAAGAGAAGGTCAATGACTTGCCCAAAGTCACACAGATGTCAAGTGAGAGAGGTGTAGTCAAACCCACAGGTCTGTGTGATGATATGTCTCCACTAGAGGACAAAGAACACACATGTACGACATTGAAAACCACAGAAGATGATAAATGACCGAACGTCCCAAAAGCAACTAGTAAAATGAAAGGACACTGCAGCTCTAAGCTTTTGCAGATATGGGGATAATGGGCGTTTGTCTGAAGGATGGCCCTGTCCAGGAAGCACGGGACCTACAGCTACGAGGGATGTCAGGCTGCCCACTGTGTAAGCAGTAAGTGCCCCAGTCTGACAATGAGGAAGCCCTTCAGCAGTTCCACCACTGGAAATACGCACATACAGTTCTTCAAACTGCTTCTGAATTTCACTGTCCATTTCAATGGCGTGGAAGTTTGGATCTCTAACAGGAAATGCTTCAATAAACAACAGTGCGGCATTTGATCGAACTTCAGAGTTTCTGGCCTATGGAAACAAGAAGAGTATTTTTAGAATCCCAGAGACAACCTACAAAGGCTTAAGTCTAGTGCTTCCAAATTAATACTTCTGTTGTTGTTGTTAGGTGTTGTTGAGTTGGGTCTGACTCATAGTTACCTTACACACAGTGGAACGAAGCACTCTGGATACTTCTACTATCTCAGTATAAACTTATATGCAAATTAAAGACAATTTTAACCTTTAAGTTGGCCAAACTGGGCTGTAGTATGTATAGCTCAGTGGCAGGGCACACACTCAGCATGTGTGAGAGCCTGGGTTCAATCCCCAACACAGAAAAGAAACCGACCGAAGTCTGTAAGACCATCCTTAAGCCAAAATCTCAGTTCCATGTCAAATGATATTACAAGATTAGCTGCCTCATTTCAAAACCTACCTCATATCGTTAATAGTTACCACCTCCTAATGACAAGAGAGCCACCTGTGTAGTGACCTGTGTGATCATGAGAACATTCACTAGCACGAGGGCATGAGGACAATGGCCAGTGCAGCCCTGCAGCCCACCCAGCTTCACTGGCATCACCCACATCCCCAGCCTCCGTCCTGCCTGGCTACTTCACAATAATTGTGATCTTGGCACTGAACCAATCCACCTCTGCAGTTAAGTGGAACCAAGAAACGCTCTTAACGGAAGAAAAATGTTGAGAGTCAGGCACAGTGGCAATGCCTGTAGCCCAAGGTTCTTGAGAAGCTGAGGCAGGAAAATCATTTGACTCCAAAAGTTCAAAACCAGCTTAGGCAACATGGTGAGACCCCGTCTGAAATATAAGAAATTTTGTTCTAAAATTCCACAAAGCACTCAATGCCCAGTCTTATTTTTACTGTCTCATACTTTTGAATTAGCACATGCTCAGTTCGAAGCATAATCATTACGTCCTAAACATAGATATACTATTTAAGATGTATACCTTCAGTCCTCTCCAAAGGAGAGGCTTATATAATCTATACAGCATTTCTTCCACTCCCTCCCGCACTTTTTGATGGTGAAAATAACTCAGCACCTAAAGGACAAAGAAAAAGAAAGGTATATTTTTAAAATGCATCATGAACTGGGTATGGTGGTACACACTATAATCCTAGCACTCAGGAAGTGGGGGTAGGAGAATCCTGGAGTTCAAGGCCAGTCTCAGCTACACAGTGAGACCCTGTCTCAAAAAATAATGTCAGGCATGAAGCACTTGGGAAGGGCTGTGGCAAGAGGAGTAATGTGAGTTTGAGGACAGCCTGGGCTATATAATGGGACTCTATCTCAAAAACTTGAAAATAAATTTTAAATTAATAAGTGAATGAATAAAAATAAAAATAATTCCTACTGGCCTATCAGTAGCCACATAACCTCAATAAAACTTGTTGTTTAAACCTCTTTGACCTTCAGGGTAATAAGGAAAAGGGAAGTATGTAAGGGAGTTTGCCCGGATGGTCCTTTCTGGTTCCAAGCGCTCACTAAACTTGCTGTCTACCCAGGACGGGCATCAGCTCCCTGCTGTCCACCTGGGACGGGCATCAGCTCCCTGCTGTCCACCTGGGACGGGCATCAGCTCCCTGCCGTCCACCTGGGACGGGCATCAGCTCCCTGCCGTCCACCTGGGATTGGCATCGGCTCCCTGCTGTCCATTCAGAATGGGCACTGGCTCTCTGCTGTCTGCTGGGGACAGACATCAGCTCTCCATCCTAAGACTTCACAATGAGTGTGCGTCACGTCTTCATGGCCCTCCATAGCACAAACCTAACTCCAAAACTCAGGAATGACCTGTTTCCTGATCGTTCACAAGAATTCCATCCCTTTTTTCCTTCCTAGCCAGAATGTTCCCACTAGTCTGGATAGACCCTTGATCCCAGCAACAATCAACGTGGACTTATCTCTGGAATTCACTCCTCTAAGGGCAAAAACTGACTAGTGAAAAATGGAAAACAAAAACATTAACCACATCACTAAACAAAGTGAGCTTGTGTCAGCTCCACTCTGAAGAACAGGGTGGGGATGACTTTCTGACTGTTCATGGTGGGACTTGGGGGTTGACCCTAAGGCCTTACCCATGCTTTGCAAGTGCTCTACTGCTAGGCTGCATCCCCAGCCCATTTTTATTTTTATTTTTGCAAAAAGTTCTAAGTCACACAGGCTGCTTCTGGCCTAAAACTTGCGATCCTTCTGCCTGTGCCTCTCGAGTCACTAGGAATACAGGTGTGTAACACCACACCCAGCTGATTGTTCATTCTTAAGTGTTCTTAGTGGCAATAAGTGCTACGTGTCTGTGGCTTTCTTTCTGTAGATAATATTACCAAGTTTTGGTATCAATGCTGTACTCTTTTCACAGAAAGACTTTAAACAGCTTTACAGAGACACCAATCACATGCCATAAAAACCATTCCTTCAAAGCACATGGTGCTGGCTCTTCTAATAGCAGCAGCCTTTGCTTTCCCAACTAACTGTTAGTACCTAGAACAAAATTGCATGCACTATACGATTCTGTATGGGAGAAGGGCCTGGCAATCCACTCCCAAGGCAATCCCGAAACAGTCAGCCATTGAAAACCCTATAAGGGTCGCTATGAGTCGGATACCGACTCGACGGCACCTAACAACAACAACAACATATGATTCTGAGAAACTCCTGATTGGCAGTATGAAAGCACAGCTTAATTTTAAATTTAACCAAAATAAGGATCTTAAATCAAAAAGGCTGAAACACAACCTCGACGATTTGTTGAGTCGCAAGGTTAAAGGCACTGCACTCACCTCACGCACACTGGAGCGCACTGGAGACTGTCTTGGCAGGTGGATGCCGTGGAACATGAAGTCCTGGATGCAGTCACTTTCGATGGTCTGCAATGACAAATGCAACGCCATGCACTCGGTGCGGGGGTCTCGCAGGAGGTGTGCTGGGCAGAGGTGCATTTCGGTACAGAGTCTGATCTGTGCGTCTTAAACTCAGGAGGGAAAACTTGAAACCGTCCATCAGAGCTTTCCTACAGTAAGTCCATGACTCCTGTAATTCTTCTTGTTTTCATGTACCAAGGAGGGCACTTGGCTCTGTCTTCTACCGTACCTGATGAAGTATCAAATCTGTGCCGTGTAGTGAGGCAAACTTCCACCTGTGCCTGCAGGACAGCTCACACCAGACCAAGCTCAGAGACTGAGGGAGAAGGAGCACACACAGACCTGGGAGACCCCTCCCTGAGGCATCCGGACCTGGACGGCCTTCAGAAGCCTGGACCTGGTCCAAGAGCCTCCCCAGAAGTGCAAGGGAACGCCTTCTACAGTGGAGGCCAGTCCTCCAAACAGACTGAAATTTGACCTTTCAGGGCTGCCATTGAGAAGGGCTGGACAGGAAGGGGTGTGGCAAACTGCTTGGCAGCCCAGAGAGCTGAAGGCCCTGACCGGGGTGCGTCCAAGCAAAGGCCAGGCCTGCAGGAATAGCCCCAAACTCTGGCGGACATGTAGTCTGCAACCCCACACCATGTGGCCTACACACCAAGAACTGCGTGGCTTCGGGGAAGGACTAAAGGAGGTCCGCTATCAACGTAGGTTCTTCTTGATCATCTTTGAGACTATTTCCTTTGCCTGAAGTCATCAACAGGTGTCAGCACCACCAAATGTGGGACGGCACACTTACACGTGATGCAAGGCAAGGTAGGTCCCACTACCTGGGAAGACACCTGTGCCATAAAGGAACACCGGGACCAACCACCAGGACGTGGACATTCTATTCTGCAGGACACACAACCCAGATGCCCCAACGCTGCAGTGCCACCGACTTAGAAAAGAGGGTTAGGGAAAAAGTCTAGAATACGGGATTTAACAAATAAATGCCAAGTGGGCAACTTTTTGGATCTTGATTCAAAAAAGACTTAGGGACATTTTGCCGGGTGCGATGGCGCACGCCTGTAATCCCAGCCACTCGGGAGGCGGAGGTAGGAGGATCGCAAGTTCGAGACCAGAGGCCGTCTTCGTAACTTAGCAAGACCCTGTCTCAAAAAGTAAAAAAATGGGCTGGGGGGCGCAGCTCAGTGGTCCAGCACTTGCAAAGCATGCAGGCATGAGGCCCTGTGTTCAACCCCCAGTACCGCAAAAAAAAAAAAAAAAAAAAAAAAAAAAAAAAAAAAAAGACTTAGAGACAAACAAAAATTTAAATATGGTCTGATCATTTAAAAATATACCAAAGATTATTATTAGTATTTTCAGGGTTATAAAAGCATTGTATAACCACATTTTTTAAGAAATGGACACTGAACTATATAGAAATGAAATACTATGTCTGGAATTTGCTTTAAAAACTGAAAGAGGCCAGGTGCGGTGGCACATGCCTGTAATCCCAGCAGTTTGGGAGGCGGAGGCAGGAGAATCACAAGTTCAAGACCAGAGGCAGTCTGCGTAATTTACCGAGACCCTGTCTCAAAAAAGTAAATTAAAAAAAAAAAAAAGGGCTAGAGGCGGCAGCTCAGTGGTACAGCATTTGCAAAACATGCAAGCATGAGGCCCTGGGTTCAACCCCCAGTACCACAAAAAAACAAACAAAACAAAACCGAAAGAGAGGAGCGGGGCACCAAGGTGCATATCTGTAATTCCAGTGACTCAGGAGACTGAGGCAGGAGAATTGTGAGTTTGAGGCTGGAAATGTAGCTTTACACTTTCAAGTAGCCACATTACAGAAAAAATAGATAAGATCATTTTAATATTTTGTTTAGCCCAATATATACAAATCACCATAATTTCAACCTGTAATCCACAATCTTTTTAAAAAAGTCCATGATTTTTATTCTTCATATGAAGTCTCTGAAATCTGGCATGTAGCTTCCACTTACAGCCTGTCTCCTTTAGGAATGGCCACATTCCAAGCACCTCAACACCACATGGCTGTACAGCCCAGGCCCAGAGAGAACACAGGGGCAAAATCTTGACTTCCCTCAAGCTCCACACCCCAGTGAGTGGCGCAGTGCTGTGGCTGGACCTCAGCATGGTGCCAGACACAGGGAGAGGAGAGATAGTCACTTTTCCTCACAGAACATCTCCACTTGGCTGTATTTTCACAGAGAAGATAGACACAAATCTTAAGCCACCCTCCCTTGAGTACTTTAGTAACCAGAATACAAGAGACATTTAATAAAAGTACCTCCAATATTTTCCCTGAAGCCTTTTTCCAAGCTCTGAAATAAATTTCCGCAATGTGTACCATCAAAGATCTATTAAAAAAAAAAAAAAGAAAAAAAGATGTGTGTAATGCAAGTTTAAAGAACTGTACCTTTAGCACATGCCATTTCAGTTACTCTCTGCTGTTAGGTGTCCTCGAATAGGGTCTGACTCATAGTGACCCTACATACAACAGAACAAAACAATCCCCGACACCATGTCAGTGCTTCTCTGCTATTCATAGGGTATTCGATGGCTGATTGCTTCAGGATTGTTTTGAGAATGGGCTGCCCTATCCTCCTCCCATTTTGTGGTGCTGGGGATTGAACCCAGGGCCCGTGAGAGTGCAGAGCACCACTCTGTCAACTGAGCTAAACCCCAGCCCCTCTCCCTGCTATAAGGCTGGGGCTGTGCACACTGTCTATGGAGAGGCCTGCAGTGGCAAGAAGGAAAAGGACAAGCCTGGGGAAGGATACCTCAGGTAGCAGGTTCTTTCCTCCTCCTCAGTAAAGGCCACCCCAGAACTGTACCGTTTCCTGTGAAACTGAAAACATAAGCCTGGTACCAAATTCTAAAGTCAGAAAGCTTTAAATATGAGCAAGTTTTTGACAGAGTCGTGTTGGACTACGCAGGCTACTGATTTCTCACATAGAGAAAGCTCTAGAATACCAGAGTTGACTTCAGAATCATAGAAGTTTAGAAATCTGTCAGTTCAGCCTGAATACCCTACAAATGAGGAATATGAGAAAGCAGTCTAGAACAGAGCAAGAGCTTTGCAATCAGAGATCCAGAGATCAAATCCCGACTCAGTTCTTCACCAGCTGTCTGACGCTGGGAGGTTTAGTAACCAAAACCTACCTAGGAAGAGCTGTGAGAACTGACTTTTGAGATGTAAAGGAAGTGCCCATCACTAGCACCTGATTGGATGTGAATGTCCATATGACAGCTGACTGCGGTGATGTAAGGGGCAGTGCCTAAACCAGAGCGTTCTACACTGGTTCCTTGGGTTCTTATGCCATGGGGCTCTTACCCGCACCTGCTATCACCATTCAGTCCGTACATAAGAAGGTATGCTTTACACTTACAATGTTATGAGAAGTGCTAATGAACTGGCAAAGTGCCGTACACCTGTAATCCTAGGGAGTCAGGAGGCTGAAGAGGGAGGATCACCCAAGCCCAGGAGTTTGAAACTAGCCTACAAAACATACCATTTCAAAAAAAGAAAAAAGAAAGGCTAGAGAACCATCACAATTAAAATCTTAATTTCAATAGTCTCTACTGAAAGAATAATAGCCTATAGCAGGAAAATACTACCTAGTGAAATATATTGTGTTGTTGTTAGGTGCCGTTGAGTCAGTATCTGACTCATAGTGACCCTATATATAACAGGAGAAACACTATTGTTACTGCTTCTCTGCTATTCGTAGGGTTTTCAATGGCAGATTGATTTTCAGGAGTGGGTTGCCGGGTCCGTCTCCCAAGACTACGCTACCTGGTGTTCCTGGGTGGTCTCCCATCCAAGTACTAACCTGGCCCGACCCTGCTTAGATTCCGAGATCTGATGGGATTGGATGCCACAGGGCTACAGCTGCAGGCATAGTGACAATATAGTGGTCTATACTAATGTTTTAAGATATAATTTCTTAAACTTCCAATACATTAAGATAACTTCTAAAAATCAAGTCAGATAGAATCTTTCAAAATCAGATTAACGCAGAACAAAATTTTAATTACCTTTAATACTTACCTTTGTAATCCCTGTAACTGGTTTTTAATGGTCCCATGGATCATTTTAATAAACTCGACATTCCAACTGAAGAGAAAACTAAGAAATCTTCTCCCCTATAAATAAAAACATAGGATATAATGTTAAAATTGCAACTAAAAGCCAGGGAAGGTGGCATATGGCTTTAATCTCAGGTACTTAGGAGGCTAAGGCAGAAGGATCACAAGTTTAAGGACAACTGGGCAACACAGGAAGCCCTCCATCTCAAAAAACAATAGCTTGGCATGGTGGAACACACCTGTAATCCTAGCACTCAGGAGGCTGAGGTAAGAGGATCATGAGTTCAAGGCCATCCTAGGCTACAGAGTGAAATTGTGTCTCAAAAAAAAAAAAAGCTAAAAAGTAAAACAAAATTTCAACTAATTAAAAGTTCCCAACAACGAACAAATCAATCTTTGGATGTCTAACAGTATTCAAGTTGTTGTTGTTGTTGTTAGGTGCTGTCGAGTCGGTATCCGACTCATAGCGACCCTCATAGGGTTTTCAATGGCTGAGTGCTTTGGGATTGCCTTGGGAGTTAGCTGTTCCTAAAAAGAAAGTACATATAATTAAAACTTAGCATATGTGTGCTGTAGCTCAGTTGGGGAAGAGCCGTGGGCAGCAGCTCTTGCCAACACACACACGGGAGGCCACAGAAGCCTGTTCCCTTGGGCTGAGCAGCAGCTACACTAAGCATCTGTCCTCAGATGCCCAGTGGACCTTAACCATGGGCCCATAAACATTTCATCCTGGCTCTGTCACGGATAGCTCCAAAATCTAAAATCAAACAATGCCTGAAATGCAGCAGTTGAGGGTAGGAATGGAATTGCCCATCAGTTCACTTCATGTTTTATATGTGAGAAAACAGACTCATAGAGGCTAGGTGTATCAACCTAGAATTTTCAAATACACAGAGCCTTCGAGTAATAGACAGCATTAATTACATTGTGTAATGTTAATTTACAGTGCATGCTGTTAGACAATACACAGGAACCTAAAAAGGAAAAATACATTGTTTGAGTGGAGTGCATCATATACATTGCCCAAGAATTTCCCTGCAAACAGCACAGTGGTAACCTCACTGCTTACCAGCGCCCCATGTAGGTTGTGTAGCCCAACAGAAATGAGACCCACCTCAGCTCAAATGAAGGAACCATGTTTGCAACAACAGTACTCACTGGAAGTCACTTTCCAGTAGAGGACAAGACACTTACAATTTACCTAAAATGACCAGAAAGTGACCTGGCCAACTCAGTGACGAATTAGGAAATTCAGTATAGGTATCTTAAATTCAAAGGAGCATATCAATTTTTTTTTAAAGGGGGGAATTTACAACACACATCTTTATGTCTGTTGTATGTCTGCACGTATACATAAGATAACAGGTAGCAATTTATCAACTGCTTATGGGCAAATTAATATAAACAAGTTTATTTGTCTGAGTCTATTATTAAATTTACTCTTCCAAATGTCCTGACAACCCTGGAGATGGTGGTGGTGCAGGCACTGTGCCTGGCATCTTCCCAGTAGTGATGGTGACAACAATGACGACTCAAGCAGGGCAACCTTCCCCAGAGTCCACACTCCAGCCACTGAGCTGGCTACAAAAGAGCAACTGCTGATCCTGGCCGTGGAAGCAACACTGAGGCTCATAATCATCTGATGAAGGCCCTGCCACCCAATGAGCAGTCCAGGATGGGGACGGGACCTTCTACTGGGTACGCAAACTCTTGTCAGGGCTAATCGTATGCAGCCTGGCAGGCTGAGGGCTAAAGACTGGATGCTGGGCCAAACTGTCTCCACCATGGACGCGTAGAGACCTCCAAGAGGTGCTTCCACGTCTCAAGACCCCGGAGCTGCTCTTCCTCCTTTGCTTCAGACAAGCTGTGAAGCCACGCGGTCGGGTGGCTTCTGACAAGCCTGCTAGGCCACGGGCAGTCTAGACAGGCTGTGCTGCAGTCGCCTCACACCGAGCAAGAGCATACGAACCACACTTGATGAACCCTACAGAGCTACGCAAGCCGTTCTGTGGCTTTTACTTCTCTAAAAACCACATTAGTAAAAGACGACTAAATTAATTTTAACATACAAAGCAGTGTTTCCAAAATATTATAATTTATATTAAGTATACAACAAATACAAAAAAAATTACTAAAATTTTATATTCTCCTTTTTTCATGCTAAGTCAGTCCTCAAATCTGTGTGTATTCCACACTTCAGGCACATCTCAACTTGGCTCCAACTGCTTGATTACCCACACAGGCCTGACCCACCATGGGCAGTGCAACAAGCCTGGAGCCCCTTCTACGATTTACTGGATGGGTGGGAACAAAGAAATGAAGAACACTGTGATGATAGTTTTGAGTATATGTCAATTAAAGTGGAATCAGGAGGAAGGGGACCCAGCTTGGCAGTAAAATATTTGCCAAGAATGCCCAAGGCCCTTGGTTCTATCCCCAGCATCCCCAAGAAAAGTGGACTTAGGGCAGTGGGCCAGATCTCACTGATAGTGACGTGCTTTCTCAGACTTATTTTTAATCACTTTTCATTTAGAATGCAGTTGTGGTTCCCCTGGGCCTCACAGAGCTCACATGTGACCATCCAGTTTAATGATGAAATAAACCAGGAGCTGTGAAGTGTCTGCTTTGACACTGCCATGCGGCCAAACTGATGTGCAATAAATACATGGCTCCAGGAAACGCTGAGCACAGTACAAATAGGAGCCACAGCAGGTGCATGACGGTAATCCCAGCGACCAGGGTGGGAGGTGAGAGAAAGATTACAAAGTTCAAGGCCAGAAGCAGCCTGCAAAACTTAGCAAGATTCTCTCAAAAATTAATTAAAAATAAAAAAGCAAACAGTAGCCACATGAACCTGAGAAAAACATCTATTAAGAAGTAGCCCACAAAGAGACCAAATAAGTAAATAAATAAAACCCATTTACCTCTTCTTTCTTGATATAATTAACATGGATGAAACACTCAAGCAGCATATCTTTGATTTCTCTGCTTTCCTCCGAATCATAATCAAAGCAATATAAAGCCTCATGGATGCGCCACAGCCGGCACACGTCTGCACCCTGAGAGTGACACAGGAAAAGAGAGAGTTGGTTTTTTAACGAATACAGTCATATTTCAAATTAAGTAAATCTTTTCTATCACTGTAGATAAAAATCACCAAAAAGTAGGAAATAGCGGCAAGTGAAAACAGATCTGAAAATTTGCAAATGCAACTCCTGGCTTTAGAGAACACTTTTTTAAACACAGGCAAAGGCAATCAGAATCCCACTGCTGCTCAACACAACTTCCCACAAAGGCAACAATGTTTCATTTGAGCCACAGCTGGCTACTGAGCTACTGACACCTGATTAGTGCAACTAAGAACCAAGGTTTTCATTCATTTTGTTTTGTTTATTCTTTTGCAGTCCCTGGAGCTTTGCACATAATCTGCATGTACTCCACCACTGGACTGCACCCCAGCCTATTTATTTTGAGGCAAGGTCTCGCTAAATTATGCAGGCTACTGCTAGCCTTGAACTCAAATCCTCCTGCCTCCACCTCCCAAATTGCTGGGATTATAGGTGTGCACTATGCCTAAATTAGGTGCTGGGATTTAGCTCAGTTGGTAGAGTGCTGAGCTGCAGTCTCTGAGGTCCTGAGTTCAATTCCCAGCACTGCAAAAAAAAAAAAAAAAAAAAAAGGGGAGAAGGGCCTGGCAATCCACTCCCGAGGCAATCCCGAAACAGTCAGCCATTGAAACCCTATGAGGGTCGCTATGAGTAGGATATCGACTTGACGGCACCTAACAACAACATGCCTAAGTTTTCATTTTTTAAATATTATGTTAGATGTAAATAGTCTCACATGGCTAGTCACTACCACATTGGAAGCACAGGTTTAGGGTGTCATAAAGACATTAACAATGGAGTCTTGATATAAAAGCTGTACAATAGTGACACGGAAAATGAACTCTTTTAAAAAGACAAGTCAGCTCTTTTCTCTTGAGACGCTCACACGTGTTGGACACGTTCTATGATTCTTCTCTTAGGCTTGTCTCTGTTTGTGCCTGTGCTTCACTCTGAACTATGTACTATACCTTTTTACCTAATAAACTCTGCAATTTGGTCCAAAATAAAGTAAAATTAAAAAGGACAAATTAATGATGGTATGAAAATAAATTCTGGCATAAGAAGGGTTTCTCAGTCACGTTTGGCCAGCAAGAAAAATCAGCTAGCAGCTGGGCATGGAGGCACATGCCTGTAATCCTAGCAGCTTGGGAGGAGGAGGGGGGAGGATCGCAAGTTCGAGACCAGAGGCAGTCTGCGTAACTTAGCGAGACCCTGTCCCAAAAACGTAAAAAAAATGGGCTGGGGGTGCAGCTCAGTGGTCCAGTACTTGCCAAGCATGCAAGCACAAGGGCCTGGGTTCAACCCCCAGCACCACAAAACAAAACAAACAAACAAACAAAAATCAGCTAGCTGGTTAAGAAACAGCCAGAAAGGACTTTTTTGTTCCAACACTGACTGCCCTTGCAGCAGGTCCCGTGAGACAGGCCCTCAGACGTGTGCTGGGAAAGTGAACGGGTATGACCCTTCTAGAAGGCCATGGGCAGGACATATGGAGAGGCCTCAAGTTCACATCCCCTAGGATCCATCCTATGAAAGCAGAGCTGTTGACGGGGAGGGCCAAAAAGAAACATCCCCAACATCCTAAAACAACAACGACCACTTTGGGTGGTGGAATTACGGATGGTTTTTATTTCCATTTGCCCAACTGAGATGAACACGTGTTATTTTTGCCTTGATCAAGGGAACAACTGATCTTTTTCTGGTTTCTGAACGGCACACCAATACCAAAGATTCAAGTTTGAGAAATAACCCTGGTTGCATCCAACCTTCAGAAGTGCTCTCCCGCTTTGTTCTAGTTTTCTGTGACGGTGCTGCGATGTGGAATGATCCCAATGGTAATCCAGAACCACGTCTGCACCTCAGTCTGAGGCTTCCCTGGCCTCCTTGCCCAGTCTCACCAGCACGGGGCGTGTCGGCCTCTGGAGGCCGAGGGATGCAGGTGGCCCTCCTCTACCCCCAGGGGCCATCTCTGTAGTTCAGCCCCTGTCTGCTTCTCCAGCCAACCGAGGAGCACACGGACAGAGCTTAGATCTGAAGGAGTCTGGGCCTTGCTGTTCCCTTGCTTTCTCTCTCTGCCTGAACAGGCATAAGAAGGTGGAGGTGGAGCAGCCCCATGGCCACCACGAAGTGAGGAGACAGGATAGTAGCCACACCTTGAGGGAAGAAGATGGAGGAGGAAGCCCGACTCAAGGTCAGTGTGGGGCTGCCACCCCATCCTCAACCTCTCCTAACTGGGAAGAACCTGAATCAGGCCCCTGTACCCAACACAATCCTTTTTAAGTAAAGTACATACTTAAAGTGAGAAGAAACACAGTGGCTGCAACATTGGGCTCAACATAAAAAGACTGTGCGCATGGCTTAGTGTTGGGTAGGGTTTCATTCTGTGGTACACAGGGTCACTATGAGTCAGATCCAATTCGAGGGCACCTAACAACAACAAGTATGTAAGGAAGCAAACCCACCGTTTTAGTCTCCAGACTCCTCCTCAGCAGCATGACAAAAGCAGTCTTCCCCATGTCCTCCTTGGCAGGCAGGCCCTTCTCCCACCATCTGACACACAGATCCTGAATGGAGCTCTGCAGTTTCCGCTCAGATTCAGGTAATGCATACAAAATACCTAAAACAGAGCACAGTGACTTCTCAATTATTAAGCAAATGCTCATCAGTTTGAATCAAATAGTACAGCACATAATGGCTTCATAGACTATCAAGTTTTGCTAAGCAGATAAATAATATTAGTTTATGTTTAACTTGCCAAAGGTTTACATACATTATTTACAGAAGGCAAATGTTTAATAAAACAGTGATTTACTGTTATAAAAGTAGGCCCAACAAAATAGAGAGCTCTAAACTGGAAGCCTCAGAAAGATCGCAATGCCCACATCCTAATTTCAAGGCATCCTACTACCATCTAAGTCGGGTCTACTGACCACTAATCCGTTACAATTTTCCCTTGATGTACTGGCCTCAAATTTTAGCTCAGACGTGAAAAACAGGAAAAGTAACCATCACAATGAATACAAAACCTGCAATGTTTTTATAACAGAAAAGTTCAATAATTTTTTTAAAAGCTCAGTAATTAAATTGGTAATATGCTCATAATTATCCAGTTATCTGAATCCCATTATACAAACAAAATTGCTAAAGTAACTGGGAATTTGGTAGCAACTACGAGGTTAGCCCTAATCATTTTGCCAGACAATGATTTGGAACATCCAGCCTTCAGAAGTGCTCTCCCCGCCTTGGCCCAGCCACACTTTTCTACAACTGCTCCAATGTGGAATTCCAAAGGTAATCTAGAAATATGCCTGCACCTCAGTCTGCGGCTTCCCTAGCCTACCTGCCTAGTATCCAAATAAACTGGATGTTGTTGTTGTTGTTAGATACTACTGAGTCTAAGTTTCACAAATTCACAAAGCATTTGGGGACTATTTTTATACAGATTAGGAGTGACTTTTTAATAAGAGGCTACATCTTCAAAAACTCAGACTAAAACAGCATACTAAACAGATACATAAAGCCAACATACTAAAGAGATACATACAGCCTAAAAGAACAATGATACTTGGTACTAGATCAGTTAACAGAAGGAGTAAAACGGTAATGCTAATGCTAAGAAGAAAGCAAAAGGTTATTAAAAAGACAAGAAAAAAATAAAACATCAAATCACATGTCAAAAGAGATTCCGGACCTTGCCCTTGAATGTCAAGCAGCTAAAGTAAAAGGAAGACATGATGAAGTTAAAGATCTAAACAGAAGATTTCAAAAGGCAGCTCAAGAGGACAAAAACAAATATAATGACATGTGCAAAGAGCTAGAGGCAGAAAATGAAAAGGGAAGAACATGCTGTTTCTCAAGCTTAAGGCAGAGAAAAAAAAGTCAAGCCTTGAATGGCAATAGTGAAAGACTCTACAGGGAAAATATTAACATCAAAAGGAAACATCAAAAGAAGATGGAAAGAATACACAGAGTCATTATACAAGAAAGAATTGGTAGATGACCATTTCAAGAGGTTGCATATGAAGAGGAACCAATGGTATTGAAGGATGAAGTAGAAGCGGCCTTGAAAGAACTGGCAAAACACAAGCCTCCAGGAATTGATGGGATACCAATAGAGATGTTTCAACACATAAATGCAGGACTGGAGGTGTTAACATGTTTATGCCAACAGATCTGAAAAACAGCTACCTGGCCAACTGACTGGAAGAGATCCGTATCTGTGCCTATTCCCAAAAAAGGGGATCTAATTGAATGTGGAAACTATCAGACAATATCACTAATATCGCACACAAGCAAAATTCTACTAAAAATCATTCAGAAGCGACTGTAGCAGTATATAGACAGGGAATTACTGGAAAATCAAGCGGGATTCAGAAGAGGGAGGGGAACCAGGGACATCATTGCTGATGTCAGGTGGATATTAGCTGAAAGCAGAGAATACCAGAAAGATGCCTATGTTTTATTGACTATGCAAAGTCATTTGATTGTGTGGATCATAATAAATTATGGATAACACTTCGGGAAATGGTAATACCAGAGCAACTAATTGCACTCATGAGGAATCTGTATGTGAACCTGGAGGCAGTTGTTCTAATAGAACAAGGAAACACAGCCTGGTTTAAAGTTGAGAGAGGCGGGCATCAGGGCTGTATACTTTCACCATATCTCTTCAATTTATATGCTGAGCAAATAATCCCAGAAGCTGGACTTTATGAGGAAGAACATGGCGTCAAGATTGGAGGAAGACTCATTAACAACCTGTGTTATTCAGATGACACCACTCTGCTTGCTGAGAGTGAAGATGAGTTAAAGCATTTACTGATGAAGATCAAAGGCCATAGCCTCAATATGGCTTGTGACTAAACATCAACAAAAAAATTCTTATGACTGGATCAGTACGCAACTTCACAATAAATGGAGAAAAGATGGAGGTTGTCCAAGATTTTGCTTGGCTTGGCTCTATAATCAACACCCGTGGAAGCAGCAGTCAAGAAGTCAAAAGACTTATTGCTCTAGGAAAAGCTGTGGCAAAAGATCTCTTTAAGAGTATTAAAAAGCAAAGATGTCACATTGAAGACGAAAGTGCGTCTGACTCATGCCATGGTATTTTCAGTGGCATCATATGGTTGTGAAAGCTGGACATTGAACAAGGGAGACAGAAAAAGAATTGATGCTTTTGAATTGTGGTGCTGGAGATGTTTATTGAATATACCATGGACTGCCAAAAGAACCAACAGATCTGTCTTAGGAGAAGTTTAACCAGAGTGTTCCTTGGAAGCAAGGATGGCTAGACTGTGTCTTACATATTTTGGACATGTTGTCAGGAGGGACCAATTCCTGGAGGACATCATGTTTGGGAGAGTGGCAGGTCAATGCAAAAGAGGAAAATCCTCCACCAGATTGACTGACACAGTGTCTGCAACAATGGGCTTAAACATAAATAAGACCATGTGCCTGGCACAGAATCCGGAAGTTTTTCGATCTGCTGTACCTAGGGTTATGAGTCAGACTCTACTTAACTGCACCTAACAACAATGCGAAGAATGAAAAGCTGATAAGACAATTTGTTCCAGGAAATGACACCCACACAGTGAGGGATGAAGGTACTCAGAGATGTTTCTTAAAAATCATTCCTTAGAGCCAGGCATGGTAGCGCATGCCTGTAATCCCAGCAACTTTAGAGGTAGAGGCAGGAGGATCCCAAATTTGAGACCAGAGGCAGTCTGCGTAATTTAGCAAGACCCTGTCAAAAAGTAAAAAAAAAAAAAAAAAAAAAAAAATCACTCCTTAAAATAAAAATGTTTATGTATCTTTTACATCTAAGAAATAACTTTTGGTAAACATTTTGTAATGAGATCTTTCATTAATTCAGTCTAGTCTATCTGTTAGATTAGTAACTATAGCTTTACAGTTCAAACTTGACGAGTGCCATGGGCTCCCAATAACTACTCCTCAGATTATGTTCATAAAGTATTTTAAAAAAATTCTATGACAGATTCTTGGTTAAACTGACACTACCTGGCAGTAACTGAAGCTAAGAAGCTGACAATCAGGTATTGTCCTTTAAATAAGGTCTTGGTCTTTGGTCCTGTAAGGCAAGACAGACTGTCCTAAAGAAGCAGTAAACAACAGCAGTTAGCTGCTCAGAACCTCCCACCTTTGCCACCTGCAACATGGAAATACAGCCTGAATAAAACTTGTCAGGGCTCCCTCACAGAATTCTCCAGCTGAGGTCAGAGAACTGCAGTGCAAAGCTACGCCTCTGAACCACTTCTGCTTCTAAATCCAATGCCACTCATAAGAACAGGAAGCTCTGTTTCACAACAAGTTGTGTCAGTGCCCCACTTGAAAGAAAAGCACTTACCATTTAACAAAACAGCACATTCTAGGAGGGCCCCGTAGTTCTCGCTTTCGTTTATTATAGGTACAGAAGCAAGAATCACAGATGTAATTGCTTGTATTATTTCTATGCTTTTTTTCTATAAATGAAAATTCAAAATGAGTGAATTAAAATCACGTTAAAGTTCAATTTTTAAGATAAATTTAAAAGTTATTAAATTTCGAAATTGAAGTTACATCTAGCTTATTGTAAAATGTGAATTAAAGTTGAAGACAAGACAACTGTCCTAAAAGAACAGTGACACTTGAGTACTAGATTAGTAACAGCAGGGTTGGGAAGTAGGTTAAAACAACAAACAAAAGTGACATCTATAATTCTTGGCTTCAAAGTTTGCACTTTTTCTTAACTTAAAATTCAATTATTCACAATACACAGTCATTTGACACAACAAAGGGGAAATTTTTTTTTTGAAACACAAATACCATTTTTGGACCCTCCTCTGATTTCACGTTATCTTCACCCTGGACTTCCGTGATGTGCCACCCATCCACTGGGCCTTCCAGCAAAGTTTCTGTTAATAAATCCTTCAGCCTCTGCCATAACTCTTCCTTCTGTTTCCTTGATAATTCATCTAGTAATTCATTTAGGCTGAAAGGGTCAGAAGCATCTTTCTGCAAAATAAATACAAGAAATGTTTTAAAAACTGTATCCTTTTCATAATCACAAAGATAAAAATTTAAGTGTCGATTTAGTTACAAGTTCCAGAGTTTGGCTGCAGTTTTTCAAATCCATTCCTCAAAGGGAAAAGTTACAGGATTACCAAATACAAAGTAGCAAATTCCTCCTCCACTTGTTCTTCCCTAGTACCCTACTCTTTAGAGTAAAATTTCACTCACTTAGCAAAACCCTCCCTATAGTCAACTCAAATGTGACTGCTCTGTAGGCCTGTAATTAGGTTATAAAATTAAGTTCCAGTTAAGTAAGAATAGCAACAGTAACAATACAACCCAGGAAACAGACTCCTCTTTCACTTTCTGGTGCCCCATCCCCAGATGGACCCTCAACACTGCCCTCCATCCTCCATAGATAACAAAGAGTCTCTCCCTTAGCTGGCAGGGCCTTTTCAGGTCGCTGCAGTACCTGTTGGACCCACTTCCTCTCTGGACAGATGACCCCACAAGGTCTTTCACAGAGCAAATACATGCCACTGCTGAAAAGATGCAGAATCCACTTAAAAGGGCTTCCTGCAGCCACTCTGACAATCTGAGCACTAACAAAGTGGCGTAATGGCTTATAACCCACAGAACAAATAAGGATCAATGAGGCCATGCTGACACTAATAACAAATCCCTCATTAATAGCACTGGCATGCTGTAGAACACTAATGAATAAATGCAGAAGAAATACAGAGTTTAAAAACTGCAATTTTATAACCATAATAATTAATAATGGGCTCTGGCAAAAGTTATCGGTGGATGCTCAAACAAGCAGGCACAGGTGTGTTGAGACACTTACACACCCACAGACGTCCCTACAGGTGTAACTGATCCTCCCTCACAGCTCCACTGACCGTTCTTGCCAAGGTCCACAACCCCCAGTAGCCGCTTCTGGTCCTCAACAGGCAAGCCCCAGCACCAGCCACTCGTGACACCGCTTCTCCTAGCTTAGCTCCTGAGAACACAGCCCTACCCAAGCCCATAAGACCCTGCAGGCCCTGGCCTGGCTACCTCTCCACCTCACCCTGGGCCTCCTCCTTCCAAGTGTGACCTGCCCTAGGGCTTGGCCTCTCCACTCTTTCCCCAAGTCTCTAGGGACCCTGCAGATGTCTGCCAGACACCGCTTCCTACAGGCATTCTCTAACCACCCCAGCACTCCTACCGCATCCTTGCTGTCTGTCTCTCTCCCGACCACCAGAACGTCAGCTCCATGTGGGCAGCATTTTCCTAACTCTCAGCTCAGCGCCTGGCCACGGAAGGCACCTGACGAGTTTGTCAAGGGACCATACCCTCCCGCCCTGGTTCTCCAAGGAAGACGAAAACGTCCTGGACCAACAGTTTTGATACTACCAATATGTTCGGGACAACCTGAGCAAAAGGTAAATTTCTAGTTTGCTTATGTGGAATTGGACAGACAAGAAACATCAGGTAAATGCAGAAATCTGCACCCCACTCATCAGAGCCACCAGGGTCACAGAACGCACATAGCCTGGACTCCTGGTGGCTCAGTCTGTCCGACTCTGGGCCACACACTGCGTGTGCCCCACTAATGCAGCTCTGCCCCTCCACAGGCCATGGTTTCTTCACTACACCTCACAGGCCACTCCCTGCGCGCTCTCTAAGGCTCGGTGTTTCCCTCACCCTAGTTTGTCTTTTTCTTCTGTTCTTGTTCTCTAGCTCTCTTTCTCTCACACTCAGGGGTGGCAGATACACTGTGCAAGCGTGGCCACTCGCTTCCACCTACAAAACTTCTCATCTTTTTCAAGGTGAAGTGTCACATTTACTACAGCGCGTGTGTGTTTCTTAGCGACTTAACATGTTATGGTTGGAAACCAAAATGTTCCCTAAAGGTCGTGTGTTTGGGTATTTGGTCCCCAGCTGGTGGTGCTGTTCTGACAGTCCATGGAACTTTGGGAGGTGGGCCCTAGCTTCACAGAGATGGGTCGCTGAGGGGCAGGCCTCCGGAGGTTTTACCTGCTCCCCTGGTTCTAGTAAGCTCCCTCTGCTTCTGATTGCCACGACAGGAGCTCCTGGGCCAGAGGCCCTCCCACCTGCCCTGTCTCTATGGACTGAAATTCTCTAAACTGAACCCCAATGTATCTTTCCTTCTGTAGATTGCTTCTGTCAGGTATTTTGCCACATTGATGCACAAATCATACAAGATATATGAAATTGTGCCACTGTGTTTTATTAGGGTCCTATCTTTCCTCAGTTTGTCACTGGTAAGATGTTTTAGTATTGTCCCCCTAGCCTTCTTTTACCCATGATATCTCTGGGCTTTTTTTGCGGTACTGGGGGGTTGAACCCAGGGCCTCGCGCCTGCATGCTCCGCAAGTGCTGGACCACTGAGCTGTGCCCCCAGCCCAATTTTTTTACTTTTTGAGACAGGGTCTCGCTAAATTATGCAGACTGCCCCTGGTCTTGAACTCGCCATCCTCCCGCCTCCGCCTCCCGAGCCGCTGGGATTACAGGTGTGCGTCACCACACCCGGCTGGTTTTGTTTTTGTTGTTTTTTAAGACACAGTCTTGCTATGTAGCCCAGGCTGGCCTGGAACACACAATCCTCCTGCCTCAGCATCCTGAGTGCTGAGGTTACAGGTGTGCACCACCACACCTGACACGCTTTCTTGTTTTTTCCACCAATTTTGCCGAGTAAAGAGATTGTCAGGAACACACGTCATAATACAGCAGAATCTTCTGTATTTGGAAAAGCTCACCTAGTGGGCAAACGGACTCAAGTCTTTAGCTCTTACCAGACTGAACTATGTGAAATTGTCATTACCACACAGAACAGCATTTCATATCATTCAACTTGATGAAACCAAGCAATGCAGCATCCTAATACATTCACTTTTATTTGTAATTATGAGCTTCATGGTGACTGGGCACAAAATTAGTTGTTAATAAACCTTGCTAATGATAAAAACTAAAGTTAATGTCTCATTAGTATGAGGATTAATTCAGTATTCCGCCAAGATGTCTGTTGATTACCAAGCATCACACACGCTTGACAGCAACAACAGGGGCAGACGGCACGAAGGCACCTCAGGACTCATTATCAGGAAGCCATGGGTGAGCTCTCGAGATGCTACATTTGCCTTCTAACTTGAATATTAATTCACTTCATCATCACTTCAGTTTGTTACAGTATTAGTTAATGCTGTAGTATGCAGCTTGCAACAGCCTTTTAGACTTTAAATATGTATGCAATGCATTAACACAAACCACATACACTTCTGCTAAAGCAGACGTTTACATAATTATAATTTATATTTTGCTCTTTATGAACACTTCTGTGGTATTGCCTGAGTCTGTGCTATTTAAGTTTACAGAGTATCTTTCTGTAATAAAAAATCATGTGGTAAGCTTATTTCCCTTATAAAGAAAAAGTTTCATAAATGTTGCTAGCAAAAAATTTATTAGGCTCTTCTCTAATGCTTTGTCATCACTAATTTGATTCTCACTGCCTAATCAGAATAGGAGGTAGGTGGACTCAGGGTCTCCTGCCCCAAAGTCCTGGGTGTCTCAACAGCAGTGCAGGGCTCCATCAGAGGCCCCTCCTCCGCTACATGCACTCCCATGAGTACAGCCCCACCTGCAGCTGATGACGTTTTCCATCTCCAGCTCAGACCTCCTCCCGACCTTCGCATGTGTCTGTCCATCTGCTCACTGACCATCACCCTGGACATACCCCACCGCCTGCCATCCAGCACCTCCAAAACTGAACCAGCTTCTCCCTCAAACCTGGGATCTTTCTTGGTCCTCCTAGCATATTTAACCAAACAGTGTGGAAAGTAAAGAGTTCTTGGTTTTTCTTGTTTGTTGTTAAATAAACATTGGTCCTTAAGGATTCACTGAGATAACTCTTTCATTTACGGACAAAATATTAGAACATTCTTTTATATCAACAGACAAAACCACAATTAAAACACAGAACTTACGTCAAGTTGAAGAAATTGCAGAAACTCTCCAACCAGCTCCTTAGACACTGCTTGTACAAACGTCTCACGTTTTTCCATGATAGATGAAACTGTTCAAATGGCATTTGTTTTTGTAACCCTGCTGGAAAACACAATCACATTGGAATTTATATTTGCAAATATATGTTTTCCTACAAGAATTAATTTGGTATAAACATCCAAGAACTGTGAGAAATTCCTGTACCACTTATGGTAAATGGTATCTAACAATATTGTGATATATAAATCATAATTGCCCAAAAAATTATCTTCTTTACTGAGAATACTATAAGGGTAATACCAATGTTATTATCAATTGCTAATGAAGTCAGGAGCTAAGGAAAGAGAAACCCAAATGGCCCCAAGAAGCTCACCTTCCCTCCCTTTTACAACAGGCAGCTGCTACAGCGTCTGCAGACCCTCTTCTAAAGGGCCCTTCCTCCATCAAGAAGGTCCCACCTCACAGCCCTCTTGTTATTCAAGCGAGAGCCTGTTATTCACGAGAAAACAATAGAGGCTCTGGGGTCACCAGGGAGCTCATTAGACCTTGCATCAGGCATGGCCAGCTGTGGGGCGCACACCTCCCCGTCTGGCCTGGATGTTCAGATGGGAGGTGCCGCTGCACACACAGATACCATAATCACAAGTCACTCAGGACCCTCAGGTGAGGGGCCAGAGCTCCTGCGGCCCTCAGGAACACCGAGAGACGAGAAGGGGAGAAAGGAAAAGCCCTTGCGGCACTTTTGCCTTGGGGGGGACCAAAAGCAGCTCTTTATTGTCTCTCTCTGCTCTCGTCAGGGCAGAGAGAAGCCCAAACAAGTTTCGCGGGGTCCCTCGTTCAGGTGCCACCTCTATGTGGGGCGAGCAGGAGAAAGGAAAAGGCCTCTCTCTCTGCCCTCACAAGGGCAAAGAGGAACACAAAGGAGTGTTACAGGCCAAGTGCTGTGTTCTTTCTGCTGCCTGGGGGGCAACTGTGGCTCTTCTGCCTCCAGCGCTGGGACCAGAGACTGTCCTCAGCTTCTGTCCCTAGGCGCTGGGCAAAGGGACTGTCCTCAGCTTGCTTGCAGTCCTTGAGAGGTCTCGGTGGTCACGAGGAGAGATGTTTCTGTGTTGCTGGTCGAATCCAGAGAGAGAGAGTTCTTTCTTCCTCGGTGGTCAGATGGAGAGAGTTCCCAGCAGGAAGCTGGCAGCCAGCAGCATCTCCACCATCCACCGTGGCATCACCACCACCAGCTCTCTCCTCACCAGCGCACGCGCAGAGTGAGCTTTGTTTACATACCCCTTGGGCAACTAACTGCCTTAAGTGCCTCAAGATAGCAAGTGGGGGCGCAAAGGGCTAGGTGTAACCAAGTTAGGAGTGACAGTCAAACAAAGGGTGAAACCAGATGTCACTCCTTTGGTAATCAAGGGGGAAGATGAGGGCTAATTCCCTACACCCAGCCACAGCACCCGCTTCCCTACCCCTGAGGGATGAGAGCTCAGGGGACTCTGGCTGGCCTCTTTCCAGCATAAGTTTCTCCAGCAAATCCTATTTTACACTTACACCACCTGGTGCCTGCTTGCCCTACTCCAAACATCAGCCTGAACACAAAGTCACAGCAAATAATGGAACATATTTGAAATAAAATCCCCTCACTTTAAAAATGAAAACTGCCTGTACCGCTATAAATAGACCAATACGGAAATTTTGTGGCGGTAATTATGGGAATAGTGAGTCATCACAAACTTACAGTCCTTTATTAGTTTGTTAGTACTTGGAAGGGAGACCGCCTGGGAATAATGGGTGCTATAGGCTTGGGAGGACTGGGCAGCCCACCCTGGAACCAATTGGCCATGGAAAAGCCAAAGAATACCAGGGAACCACTGACAACCGGGCGGGGGATGGCACGGTATCGGGTGGTTTCCTTCTATTGTACAAAGGGTTGCTATGAGCAAGGCCAACTTGATGCCATCTAAAAACAACAAAAGTTAACAAAAGGAGAAAGTAACCTCAGTTCAATGACAGCCCACGGTAAGCCACCTTATTCCTCAAGTGGCTGAACTATGAATCGTCACTTTTTGCTGACCAACAAAGTGGGGAGGGAAGGGCTGGTGGCCAGCAAACTTAATGAGTAATACTAGCCGGTGCCGCCTCATGGCTCTAGAAAAATAAGCCAAGTTCCAAGGAATCAACAAGCCACGCAGTCACAGCCCACACTGCCGCCGTGCCCTCCCTCCCGCGCCCCAGCTCTGGTCCCCGTTCTTGTTCGCGGTTGTCAAGTGCTCCCCCTGCGCCCTCCCTCCGGGGTACCAGCTCCGTGGCCGCTCTTGTTCGCGGTTGTCAGGTATTCCTCGTGTCATCCCTCTGGGGTCCCAGCTCCGTAGCTGCTCTTGTTCGCGGTTGCCAAGTACTCCCCCTGCGTCCTCCCTCCCGGTTCCCAGCTCCGTGGCCCCTCTTGTTCGCGGTTGCCAAGTATTCCCCGTGCCCTCCCTCCGGGGTCCCAGCTCAGGTCGCTGCTCTTGTTCGCGGTTGTCAAGTACTCCCCCTGCGTCCTCCCTCCCGGTTCCCAGCTCCGTGGCCCCTCTTGTTCGCGGTTGCCAAGTATTCCCCGTGCCCTCCCTCCGGGGTCCCAGCTCAGGTCGCTGCTCTTGTTCGCGGTTGTCAAGTGCTCCCCCTGCGCCCTCTCTCTGGGGTCCCAGCTCCGTCACCGCTCTTGTTCGCGGCTGCCAAGTGCTCCCCTGCTCTGTCGTCCAACACCCCGCGGTCGGACTGACGACCCCCTCCGCCCTCCTGAGCAGCCCGAGGCGCACGGCGCTGCCTCGCCCCCTCCCAGGCCTCCCTCGGCGCCCGCCTGCCCCGGCAGCGCCCCGGGGCGCGACGGAGGCGGAACCCGCACGGCAGGGCCGCCCGCCGCCTCCCCGCCCCGCTCCGAACCCACCTCGCACGCTGCTCGGCGCTCACCTCCTCCCGGCCCTGCCGTTTCCCGCGCTCGGACCAGATTTAAACTCGCCCGCCCGCGCCCGCCGCCTGCGTCACTCACTGCCGCTCTCGCGAGAGCCCAGGAGGCAGCTCGGACCCGCCCCCCCGCTCCCGCGGTCCCTGCCCCGCCTCTCACCGAGGAAGCACCGCCCCCTGGGCGTGGCCTCGGGCTGCTTGGGCACCTGTCGCCTGCCCACAGAACGCGCATGCGCAGAGCGCCTGCCGGCCTCCGCCTCTTGTGCGAGCGGTGACGTCGCTATGCTCAGGGGTGTCCTGCCGCCTACGCAGGCTCTGGAGGCCTGGGCGGGGATCGCGGGCGTGTCCTGCACTCCGCGCATGCGTATTAAATGCCAAAAGTTGTCCTGGGGCCTGGGGTTGTGGCTCAGAAGCAAAGTGCTTGCCTAGCACTCCTGAGGCCGTGGCATCGATCCCCAGCCCTGCAGAAAGACAATCTATGAGTCAGTAAGATCTGCCATCAGTTTCTTTTCATTAATTTCTGAAAGAAAGCTAAACACTTAGGTGGGCTGGTCGTGGTGGTGCCCTGTAATCCCAGCACCGGGGAGGCTGAGGCAGGAGGTTCACAGCGTCCAGGCCAGCCTGGGCCAACTTTGTCTCAAAACACAAGACAAAACCAAAATACCTGAATTGGGCTTTCCCACTTTTTGTTGATGGCAAAGCCTTAGAAACCACCTGAACTTCAATGATGGCCTAGCCACTCGCCATCATTCCCTTCTTCTGTTTCTAGGAAGCTCACCAAGAAACTTCCTGTGGTTTTCTGTTATTCTTCCATTTGAAGGTACTTTTGTCAGTACAATTATTTAATTAAACGTTTTTATAATTAAGCCGGGCACGGTGGTGCACGCCTGTAATCCCAGCGGCTCGGGAGGCGGAGGCAGGAGGATTGCGAGTTCGAGACCAGAGGCAGTCTGCATAATATAGCAAGATCCTGTCTCAAAAAGTTAAAAAAAAAAAAAAAAAAAAAAAAAAAAAAAAGGGCTTTTATAATTATATTTGGATGTTTTTGCCAAACCTTGGACAGCTGAGATTAAGTCAATTTATGGAAAAGGTTCTAAATAATCCAATAACTGAGCCCAGACTTCATGGTCAATATATCAAACAAATCACAATTAACTGTCAGAAAGAAAAGTCTGGAGGAAATGTAGACTATTGAAAACCAATGCCCTGTTGTGACTTGTATGTGCCCCTCCAAAGTCCCAGTGTTGCTAATGTGGCTGTATTGGGAGGAGATGCCTTTAAGGGGTGCCCAGTCCCTAAGGACTCCCCGCCCCATGAGATTTGGTGCCCTTATAACAGGTTCTGGGTGGGCTTTCCTGCCCTCCCTCTGCCATGGTGGAGGGCAGTGTCCATGCACCCTCTGCAAAGGCTGGACCCTCTCCACCCAAGCGGCCTGTGGTGCTTTGAGCTTGGACTCCCCAGCCTCAAACAAGGGAGAAAGTAAACTTCTATTCTTTATAAGTCATCCAGTTTTGGGAATTTTGTTACAGCACAAAATAGGCTAAAACAATAATGTGTTTTTCACAATCGCCCTCCACCATTGGAGTGAAGATGAGCCTGCCAGCTGAGAGGAGGCTGGGCACCAGGGCAAGCTGAAGTGTTCAGGCGGCCTCCTGAAGCCCATAGGGCACCCTGCAGTCCTGAGCAGCACTCATCACTGCCGGAGTCAACTCCCTGGACGGAGGTCCCTCTCACTGGCTCTCTGCTCTCCTCCTGAGGCGTAGAGAGGGAGCCCTGAAACACCCTCCCATCCCAAAGCTGATCCTCCCACACACCTGCCCCTCCTGCACCTCCCCAGCTTCTGACATACAAATGAGACAGATGAGGGGATCCACCTCTCCCTGGGGCACTGGGTAGATACTAAGCATTATTAAAAGCCTTTTTAAACACCATTTAATCAATATCGATTTTTTTTCTGTAAGCACTCCTGATGTTTACTCTCCTGTAAACAACCACAGATGTTGGGGGACGGAGCAATTCAACTCCCTAATTGGCAGCTCTTGGGCTCTCTCTTGCTACTCTGGCTGCTTTGAGTAAAGAACACGCAGCCAAACAGCTACCCGAACCACCCTTGCACCTACACCTGTGATTTTGAACACTTCATAGATGCCTCGAAGACACCACGTGACAATTGCTGCTGCAGCACGACTTCTGAAGCTGGAGGTGTAGCTCCACCCATGGCAGTTTCCGTTTGCAGTTTGCACTGTACTTTTTTGTTATCATGCCTTGGTGAAGTCTAGATGACCCTGTGACCAACCCAGGCCAGAAGTGGGACACTTCCCTTGGTAACCTAGCAGGACTATGTAGGGAATTCATCAACCCTCATCTCGCCTCCTGATTGGTAATCAAGGATCTCCTCTTGATTACCAAAGGTAATCTGGTTTCACTCTTTATTTGAATGTCACTCCTAAATTGGTTGCACCTAGCCCCTCCTGCCCCGACCTGATTGTTATCTTGAGGCAGTTAAGGCAGTTAGTTACTCAAGGGCTATGTAAACAAAGCTAGATCTGCATGTGAGAAGCAGGTTGGGGAGCTGCTGAAGAGCTGGGGATGCTTGCTGCTTGCTGCTTGCTGCTTGCTGCTGCTGCTGCAGCCACCACTGCTGTGAGCTATGTTGCTGATGGAGAGCTGCGGCTACTGATGGTAATGCTGAGAGCTATGTGGCTGGAGAGAGCTGGTGGTGTTGATGCCATGGTGGCTGGTGGTGATGGGCTGCTGATGGTGATGCTGCTGTCTGCTGGCTTCCTGCTGGGAACTCTCTCCATCTGACCACTGATGAAGAAAGAACTCTCTCTCTGGATTCAACCAGCAACACAGAAGCATCTCTCCTCGTGACCACCGAGACCAGGACAACTAGACGGCGCTCTCAAAGACTACAAGCAAGCTGAGGACAGTCTCTTTGCCCAGCGCCTCGGGACAGAAGCTGAGGACAGTCTCTGGTCCCAGCGCTGGAGGCAGAAGAGCCACAGCTGCCCCCGAGGCAGCAGAAAGAGCTGCTAACACTTAGGCTGCTAACACTCGTTTGGGGTCCTCCCCACTCTTCTCAGGGCAGATTTTTTCCTTTCTCCCACTTGCCCCACATAGACGTGGCCCCTAAACAAAGGACCCCGCAAAACTTGTGTGGGTTTCCCTCTGCCCTTGTCAGGGCAGAGAATGAGAGAGAGAGAGAGAGAGAGAGAGAGAGAGAGAGAGAGAGAGAGAGAGACAGACAGACAGACAGACAGACAGACAGAGAGACAGACAGACAATAAAGAGCTGCTTTCGGTCCTGCAAGGCAAAAGTACCTGAGGCTTCTCCTTTCTCCCCTTCCCCTCTTGTGGTGTTAATGCCACAGGAGTCCGAGCCCCTCACCTGAGGGTCCTGAGTGACTTGTGATTAAGATATCTGCATGCATGGTGGCACCTCCCGTCTGAACATCTGGCCGGACTGGGAGGTGTGTACCCCACAGGACTACTGTTATTGGTGCAAACCCAAACCTTCCTTTGCATGGCAGTTTTGCTGTGATTGGTGCCATGGAGTCAGTCAACTCATAGCAACCCTCACAGGGTTTTCAATGGTTGATCATTTCTCATTTTTGCAGTGCTAGGGATCAAACCAAAGGCCTTAGGGAGCATAAAGCATCACTCTACTAACTGAGCTAAACCCCAGCACCATTGTTAGGTACTGTCAAGTTGGGTCCAACCCATAATGACCTCAAACAACAGATGAAACACTACCCCACAATGTGCCTTGTCCCGCACTATAGTAAATGCGTCTCTGCTTTTCCTAGGGTTTTCGATGGCTGATTGTATCCAGAGTAGGCTCCCAGGTCCTTCTCCTAAGCCTACAGCAACCAGCACCTGGTATTCCCAAACACCCCTTTTCTGGCTATACAAGGCTGTTCAGTTCACTCAGTGAGCTGCCTGGAAGACACCCTCCTGTCATGGCCCCTGGTGTTGCTTCTTTCAAGGGTCTTTCTCTCTACTTTTAGGCTGAGCTGGTAACATGAAGAAAGAAGCAACAGAGATGCAGAATGGTGGTGACAGCACTGTCGAGGAGCAGCAGAGACAGTGGAGTGGAGTGGCAGAGACAGCAGGGCAGCCAGAACACCAGGCTCCAGAGGCAGTGAGGCAGCTTGGGGAAAAAGAAGTAAGGCTGCAAGGCCAGTGGCCAGAAGCAACAGAAGGACAGCAATAGCTGCCTCCCAAACGGTTGCAACAGTGACAGCAGCCATGGCAATGAGAGACAGCTGAACAGTTTGAGAGCAACCAGGGCAGGAAGAAGAGGAATGGTGGGAGGGGGACAAGGCTGTAAAGAGCCAGCGAGAAACTGCAGGCCCTGGGTACTGGGAGAGTTCCAGAGAGCTGTCAGGTCTTTTTTTCCCCCCGATACTGGGGGTTAAACCCAGAGCCTCGTGCTTGCATGCTTTGCAAGTGCTGGACCACTGAGCTGTGCCCACAGCCCATTTTTTTTTTTTTTTTTTTTTTTTTAGTTTTTGAGACAGGGTCTTGCTAAATTACACAGACTGCCTCTGGTCTCGAACTTGCAATCCTCCCGCCTCCGTGTCCGGAGCTGCTGGGATTATAGGCGAGCACCACCGCGCCCCGCTAGAGCTGTCAAGTCTTTAGGACCAAGGGTCTCAGACAGCCTGGGCCTGGGAGTTGTAACACTGGCTGCCATCTAGGACTGAGGAATCCTGATACCTGGCCCTGCCTGGAAGCTGCAACACAAGCTACTGTCCAGGGTTAAGGAATCCCAACCTCCCTGGCCTCTCTAACAGCTATTGTGCTTACGGACTCAGGAGTCCCAGTCTCCTGGGCCTCCCTGGGAGCTGTAACATTAGAAGGTATTGCCTGCTGCTGCTACTTCTGTTTGTTTGCTGTTGCCCCTGGCTACTGTCAAAACCTCAAGGATACAGACACTGCCAGAGACCAGTGAGTGAAGGGATACTCCTTGCCAACCCACGATTTCTATCCAGGTAGAGCTAAAGGACCCCAGTCATCTGATGGAGACACTTCTATCCTCCAACTGCATGCTGGATTCTCAGTCCACTGTCCCCTTCCTCAACTTCCCTGGGGCCCTCTTGGTACCACATTCTTTCGTGCTTGAAGTGTCCAGAGCTGTTTTCATCTTCCAGATTCAACTGAAGCTCCAGTGGTAACGCCACTGCCCTGCAATGGCATACAGAGAGCCAACAAGCCGCTGTAGGTTTTTAATAACCACGAGGGAGAACACAACTACAAGTAAAATTAGTTTCAATAATTGGCATTTAACCCGAAATATCGAAAATATAATTTCAACATGTAACATAAAATTATAGCAGGGGGCTGGTTATTAAGAAACTTGAGGGAGCAAGAAGGGAGGGCCCACGCAGAGCGCAGCAATATGAACTGTCACCTACTACATGCTGTGGCTTTGACTTCCTCTCTGACCTCCTTCCTTTGCACAGCCCTTTCTTCTCTGCAGCCCCTTGAATTTTTGATGCCCCGCGGTCTACTCACTCTACTCCTGCAGCGGTTCTGCTCATGTGCAAGGTGTGAACAACCAGCCTGAGCCCAACTCCCACGACTAGACTTATGGGAGGACAGAAAGACAGGAAAATTAAGCGGACGTGGGAAGAGACAAGAGCCCTGGGATCTGGGTTAAATCTCACCAGTGGAGAGTTAAGAATTTCAACTCAGTTACCAAGACACCTGCTTTACAGATTGCCTGCATAGAGACATTATTTTGAGAGCTATTTCCTCATCTACCTTACTCATTGCATTGGGCACCATGTGGCTTCTGGCTCTTCTCCAAAGTCAAGATGACCATAAAAGGTAAACGGCTTGAATCGATTCAGGACCTTAAAGCAGTCATGAGAATGCAACTAAAGACACTCTCTCAAGAGGGCTCCAGAACTGCTTCAGAAAGTGACAGAACAATGAGTTGTGTTCGAAGCTAAGGGGAGCACTTTGAGAGGGGTTAATGGCAATGTGCCTTTTACTGTAATATTTTATTAAACATTCATCATTTGGGGCTTTTTGTTCTGAGATAGGGTCTCACTGTGTAGCCCAGGCTGGCCTCAAACTCACATTGATCCTTCTGCCTCAGCCTCCCAAGTGCTGGGATTACAGGTATGCACCACTATGCCCGGTGCACCATAGTTTTTCATCACAACTTTGTATTTGCTCCACTAAGACAGACTTCCGCACTGCCATGCATAGTGGCATACTGCCTTGTACACAGCAGTTTTTTGTTTTTTTGCGGTACAGGGGGTTGAACCCAGGACCTCGTGCTTGCATGCTCTGCAAGTGCTGGACCACTGAGCTGCACTCTCAGCCCATTTTCCTACTTTTTGAAACACGGTCTTGCTAAGTTACATAGACTTGCGATCCTTCTGCCTCTGCCTCTTGAGTTGCTGGGATTACAGGCGTGCACCTTTGCACTCCATTTGTTGTTGTTTTAACTATATGAGTTGAACACAGGGTCTTGCACATGCTAGGCAAGTACTCTACCACTGAGTCACATCCCAGTTTCTTTTTTTAAATATTTGGAGACAGGGACCCACAGGCTGCCTCTGGCCTCGAACTTGCAATCCTCCTGCCTCTGTCTCTAAAGTTGCTAGTATGACAGGCATTTGCCACTGTGCCTGGCTGGTTTTTTTTTTTTTTTTTTTTTTTTTGAGGCTGGGTCTCACTATGTAGCCCTGGTAGGCCTCACTCCTGACCCTCCTACTCACCTCTGACTGCTGCTTTGTGCCACTCGCTGGCAGGTACGTTTTCTTGTTGCTGAGCGATGACCAGTAAGCAGTATTTTGGCCTTATAATTCACATTTTGAGAAATTCAAAATCAAGGCTTCAAAAAATAAAATTTTTGGGGGGGACTAGGGGCTTGAACCCAGGGCCTAATGCATGCTTTTTCACAAGTGCTCTACCACTAAGCCACACTCCTAGCCTATTTTTTATTTTATTTTGAGACAGGGTCTCATGAAGTTATGCAAGTTGCCTTTGGCCTTGAACTTGCGATACTCCTGCCTCTGCCTCCCAAGTTGCTGGGATTACAGGCATGCACCACTGCGCCCTGCCTGACACTTATATTCTCAAATCAAGGGAATGTATGAGTGAATAATTAAAAGTTCCCAAAAGCTAATTTCTGTATTTGATCAGAAAGAAAGAAAAGGCTTTATAATACCATTCTTACTTAAAAACATGCCCGATTAGTCACCATGGCTGGAATTTGGGGTATTTACATATTTAGAAAGTTGTGATGAGAACATGTCTTGAGAAATGGCCAGGGATGGAGAAGGAAAATAAAGGGTTGAGGATGTCGCTCAGTGGAGAGCATTTGCCCAGTATGTGTAGGTTCCATCTCTAGCATCACATTTTTTTTTTTAAACAAAATGAAGGAAAGTAAAGTAAGGCATTATAAAGGCCAAGGAAGGTGGACACAGGGATGTATGCCTGTATTTTCAGGACTTTGGAGGCTAAGGCAGGAGGATCACAAATTTGAGGCCAGTCTGGGCTACGTACTGAGTTAGAGGCCACCTTGGGCAGCATGGCAAGATCCAGTCTCAAAGAAAAAAGTTTTTAAAAAGGGCAAGAAAAGTGGCATTTGAGCAACTGATAAAAGAAGCAAAGTATTAAATGCCGAGAGGCCAAGAAAACAGGTCCAAGGTATCCACTCAAGCTCATTCCAATCATCAGTGAGAGACTGTATAGACACCCCTGGTATTTCCTCCTCCCTATGTCCAGACCTTCAGCCGTGGCAGCTTGGCTCATGATTTCTCAGTGCTCTGGTTATAAAGCCATTCTGAAGACCTGCTTTCAAAACTCAGAGTCTAACAAATTAGGCAGAGGGTTAGACAGACAGGAACAAGAGGAATAATATCAAACGATCTGACAGAAACTGAGGCCCCAACGGCAAGCACAAATGGCCACCACCCAGCCTTCCAAGTCACCCGGTCCCACATTGAAACTCATTTCAGAAGACAAAGGAAGAACAGACCACAAGTGAGCCACCATAAAAGCCTTTATTGAATAAATACATGCGGTCATGTAAAATTAGTTAAGCAAAAAATTTACTCTATGATTTAAAAAACCTCGCTCTCCTCCCCATGCAGTGTGTGATCCAGGTGGGACTGGCATCAACGCAGCCAACAGAATAAGCGCGTGGCTGCCCATGCCGATCTGCACCTGCACTGGATTCGTGAGCACGACTGACTTCTTGATAAGGGTTATCTATAAGAGGAATCCTCATAGTGCAGACTGTAAGTTACGGTAAATATGGCTACAAGACTTCTTCTGTTTTCGTATGAAACTTGAAAACAACCTTTGAACTTTAAGGCACAGGATAAGCAACACGCACGTTCAAGCTAGCAGAGCTGTACTTCAGATTCACCTAAGGTAATTTTCCCTCCACTGGTTTGGCTGAAAGTAGAAAAGGTAAAGTTCCCTTTTCCTAGACAAGCCAATTATTAAAAAGTTACATTTTGAGAACGCAAGGGGTCTTCCTTCATCAGGGTCCTGGAGTGCCAAGAATGGTCTCCATGGTAATTCAGAACCTCCTCCACGCGGCATGCAGACAGAACCATGTCTGGAGGTGCGCCAGACCCAACGGTCTTGCCGTTTTTCCTTTGAAAGGGAATGGAGACAGCCACTGGAAGCCTCAGACGCTATGGGAGAGCACCTTGTGCCCAAACCCTTGGTGACGTTCTCCCAACCTCGCTGCCTCCCTGGCCTCCTCAACTTCCTCTGCTCGGCCTCATGGCCTCAGTAAAGCAATCCATCAAGGAGGATACACGTGGACAGCTGAAGCATACAGGTGCAAAACCCAGAGACTGGTAAAAATTACTGGCATGATAAAATTACAGTATTTCTTCTCCTTTGTAGATTATGGCAAAACACTTTGATGGACTTAAGTTTTTACAAACAAAACAAAACAAAACAACCTTCAAGAAAATCTAGTACCATAGATAAGCAAGTAGATTTAATAAGATATTACTTGTCTTCTCCATCTACCATAGTTATACGTTTTGTGTGCATATGTGTTTATGTGTCCTAATTGGAAATGGTTTACAAAGAGGCTTCAGAGGAAAGTGTCAGCAGACAGGAGGGTGAGATTACACTGGTACTATGATTGCCTGTGAGGTGCTATGCAATTAAAGACTGCATTATAACACACCCATGGTGCCAAGTGTAAGTTACAAACAAGCATGTCTGACAGGACTTCAAACCTATGAAACGCTGAATTTAGGTTTGGGTGCGGGTTCAGTATGTTAAAAAGTGGAAGGTATAGGTTAAGTACGAGTCTCAGACGAAGTTTAATCTGCTAGACAGGAGGAGTGTGAGGCAGTAACAAGAAGGACTCACCACAGGCACTTTGGTAGGCTTGGTCACAGGAGCTACCCACAGGTTACTTAGCTCCAGGAAGCACGTGAAAGGAACATGTCCAATTTTGACCATGAAGCTGTATTTCCTGGTACAGGTACACAAGTCCTCAGTGTTCTCCTGGCTAAGGAGCCCTCTCCACTCTACAGCTTAAAGCACATGCAGAAAGCCCTCCTGGACACGTGCATACTCAGTTTACAGACATGCATAGCTTATAACACTGCGATGATAGCCTCACCTCTCAAGAGGTTTTTGGGGACTCTTAGGTATAAAAACATGCTTTTAATAATCTAAAAAGAAAAAAAATAAAAATTATATAATACTCCAATATTAATGTCTGTCATGGCATTGAACAAGGAAACTCAGGAGATGGCAAAGATGGCAAAGATCAACAGCCGCTGTGCCAGCGCTGGGCAGAATCCCTCAGTCCTGTGGCAGCCTCATACTGCATCTGGAAGGGCAGCGAGCTCTGGTCCAGAGGTGTCTCCTGTGTTCCACACAGAGCCAGGTTCTCACATCAACAGCACCTGAGTGGCCATCAGTGTGTGGCTCAAGGTCCTACACACTCATCCTGACTGCTTTATAACCACCATGTGCATCTCTGTCTTCACAGGCTGGGCCACACTGAAAACAAGCCAGGCTCATGACTAAAATCGCACAATAGCTTGCTTGCTAACACTGAAGCTCTGTTCCTATATTTTGGGAAAAGTATGAAGTATGAGTCTTTATCATCATCATCATCATCATCATCATCATCATCATTATTACTGTTGAGATAGGGTCTCACTGTGTAGCCCAGGCTGGCCCCAAAGTCTTGCTCCTCCTGCCTCAGCCTCTGGAGTGCTGAAATTACAGATGTGCATCTCTGCAGTATTTCATGAATAAGCTAAAATAAGCAATTAAAAATAAATAAGACATTTCTTTTTTATGTGAAAGATTTCAGAACAGTACACTATGATTGATGAATCATGTCAATTCTCTTGGTATTTTATATTACTCAGCTATACAACATGTATCTTCCTATCTGTGAAATGTTAGTATTTTTTTAGTACTTTCATCTGTCATTCATAATGGGCAGAAATACACTAATATTTAATAATCTTTCTATTTCCCTTTTTAAAAAAACATCGCAGAAGATAGGTCACAGAGTTTTTCGCTGCAAAGATGAAAATGATTATCTGTCACAAGAATTTGGTAAGCTTTAGAAGAAAGTATGTATTTCCTTGATCCATTTTCTTCTCAATCCAAACCAGCACATACAGATTATAAAAATAGACTCTATTTACATGGCACAGTGCACCTTAGCGATGTAGGACAAGGCAGTAATAAAGCAAGTGCAGGTGCTGCCCCCAGTGGGTGCAGCTGACCGTCCCACACGGCACCAGGATGTGCTGTGATCCAGCCACACACCCAAGTGCCTGGTGAAGGACTAGAGGAAACTCAACATAAAAATTTAATGATAATATTGGCCAAATTTGCCTAGAAGGCCAACAGTTTTATAAAATTATTCAGGTATATATAACTCAATACATGAAATTATAAAAATAGCATTGGTACATCTGCAAGAGAATGTGTTCCCAGCCGAGGGGGAGGCGCGCCGAGAAAGATGCCTCACGTCCCGTGGGGCTACGTCACCACCTGTGGCCTCGTCCCATCTTCCGTGAGGTCATACCTGAGAGCACAGAGGAGCAGGACAGACAAGATCAGGCAGGGGTGTGGTGGTGGGCTCCCGGGGCACCACCTGTGGCAGGGCAGGGCACTCACCACTGGGTCCAGCCCTTGGCCAGTTCTTCCGATGCCAGAGCAACCAGCACCTGTGGGTTGAAGGAAGTTCCTTGTGAAGGTGGCTGAGTAACCCCTTCTGATCTTTCACAGCATCTTCCAACCTCTCTCATCCTCTCTGTCTTAATCTAGCAACATGGAACCCTTCTTTTTTTTTTTTTTTGTGGTACTGGGGGTTGAACCCAGGGCCTTGCGCTTGCATGCTTTGCAAGTGCTGGACCACTGAGCTGCACCCACAGCCCATTTTGTTTTACTTTTTTGAGACAGGGTCTCGCTAAGTTACGCAGACTGCCTCTGGTCTCAAACTTGCGATCCTCTTGCCTCCGCCTTCCTAGCCGCTGGGATTACAAGCGTGCGCCACCACGCCCGGCGAACTCTCCTTTTTTTGAGGCCCTTATTTTTTCAGTCTTTTCTACCTTTATGATTCTTCTATAGATTACATGGCCGATTATATTCAAGAGACCTTTGCTATATCCAATAACCATAAGAGCAAGATATAGCCAGGTGTGGTGGCACGCATCTGTTATTCCAGCAACTAGGGAGAAGGAGGCAGAAGAATCACAAGTTCAAGGCCAGAGGCAACCTGTGTAACTTAGTGAGACCCAGACTCAAAATAAAAAAATAAAAAATGGGCTGGGGGTTTAACCCAGTGGTAGAGCACTTGGAAAGTGTATGTGAGGCCCTGGGTTCAACCTTCAAGTACTGAAAAATAAAAAAATAAAAAAAAAAGATTAAGATATTATGAAACACCAACAGAGAATTTATGGAGATCTTGGTGACCATGCCACTACCAGCAGTGTTGTGCTATGAATACGAAGTGGCGCCCAGAAGGCTCGCGTATTAAAAGCGTGGTTGCCAGCTAGTGGGCTTCAGGAAGGGACTGAATCCTGAGGGCTCTGACCTGATCATGGGATCGCTGTCTTGATGGATTCATAATTGGATGGTACTATTGGGTGATGGTGGAAGGGAAGAGGTAGGACCTGGCTGGAAGCAGCAGGCTACTGGGGACATGCCTGGAAAGAAACACCGTGTTCGGTCCCTTCCAGCCTCTCTCTGCTTCCTGGCTGCCATGATGTGAACGGCTCAGCTTGGCCACATGCTGCCGACCACAATGGTCTGACTCACTACGGTCCAGAAACAAGAGCCAGGGGACCATGGCTGGAACCTCTGAGACAGTGAGCCAAAATATACTCTCCCTCCTTCGAACTGCCTCTCTCAGGACCTCAACAGCCATGCGGCAGGCTGACAAGCACAGGTGACACAGCTGACGGGGATCAGCTGTGCTGCTGCCATTGCCAACAGACTGGCACCTATAATTTAAAACTTTCTTCCCTAACGCAACCATATGACATTCAGATATGTAATCTCACATAAAAGTGAAACGTGAATATGGACAAACACTAGAAGAAATTCAGAGAGCTAAAGCCAATAACCAGCTAGAGGAAGAACCATGTGATTAGCTGAGGAGACAGGCTGTGTAAGAGTATTTTCCTTTGTGTTCTCTTTGAACATGGTACTGAGCAAAAGCTTTAGAACTTAAAAATCAACCTTTCTTCAAGTAAAAATTCCTGATGTTCGTATGATTAATAGGCCAGTAATATGAATGCATAAAAACAGAGAAAACGATTAAAATATCTTCAGAACATACTGATATATTGGCATAATCTTATGAACAAGCAGTCATCACAGAGTAAGCTCCTCCCTTTCTACTTACACAGGTGTGATTTGAAACTGCACTTCACGGAAATGTTTAATTTTTACCAAGTACAGGAACCAACAAGGACTTTTTAAAGCTTACTTTGCCAAGAAGCCCTTTATCTTTGGACAGGAACCCGCCACTGTTCTTCACTGCTACGTCCAGTGTTCTCCTCTGCACCTCAGGCAGCGAAACACTGAAATCAAAGCTGAAATAGGAACAGAGGGCCTTAAGTTTCTCCATAATTCTGCTGCATTTTCTTCTAATTAAAAATGACGAAATTTCTTTTTTATTTTTCTTTTCTTTCTCTCTCTTTTTTTTTGGCAGTACCTGAGGGTTGAACCAGGGCCTCACACATACTCTGCAAGTGCTCTACCATTGAGCCACACCTCCAGCCCATTTTTTTATTTTTTATTTTGAGACAGAGTCTTGCTAAGCTACATAGGCTCTCTCTGGCCTTGAACTTGCAATTCTCCTGCATCAGCCTTCCTACTCACTAGGATTAGAGGCATAGCACCACTGTGCCCAGATAAAAACGACATTTCTGCTTATGACATCATTCAAAATATAACGTTTGCTTTTTCTGGTAAAACTGGGTTCTCTTTGTGGTGCTTGTCTAATAATAGTTTCTGAGCTTTGGTTTGAAAAGTTACTGCTATGAACTCATACTGAGAGAGCAGTACCTCTAAAGGACAAGACGGAGCTGAACCAACAGATACCAACACCATCAGCTTTACTAGGTCCTAAAATGTCAGTGGTTTCTACGCTGCCGAAGGACTATGAAGTAGGGAACCATCTGCAGACTGGTGTCTGAGGAGGCCCAGGGCTCCCACAGCCTCTCAAGCAACTCCTGCGTCAGACTGATGACACAAGCAAATGCTAGAGTCTATCAGGCAAGACCAGTCAAGAAATTTGCAAAAATGTAATATTCTTTTGAAAGACTTTTAGAAAATACGCTGTTTTTCCACGAAAAAGTTATAGTTTAAGAATTCATGAGCTTACTGTGTTTTTGTAAAATGAATTTTAAAATATATTTATCTTTCAATTCCGAGTTTTAATTTATAATGCAGTGCCAATACATGTCACCCACCAAACTGAAAGTTCCCCAGAGTCACCAATAACTTAAACTTTACATAACCACAGATACCCTGTCCAGTGTTCATAGGTTGGATTTGTCATGCTACCCCTTCTGTGTGACATTCAAAATGCTCAGCTGCTCATTTAACAAGCAGCAGGCTGAGATGTGGTGGGGGTTTCCCACTGAACTTCTCTCCAGTGCAATGACACACACACCTTGGTCTCTCAGGGCATCTCTCAAGCCTGTCCTAATTCGTCTCTCAGCCAGGCAGCTGTTCTCAGCTGAATGAAGTATCTATCTTACCTGTGATCAAACACAGGGTTTAACGTCTTCTTTGACACATGTGTTTTCCTCCTTCCTGACCGCCTCTTGTCTGGCAATAAATACATGCGGACATAGGGGTCGGAGCCATCTTCCGAGAAGGCAATAAGATTTCTCATAACACAAACCAGAGAAGACTAGGTATTAGAATCCAGGAAAACGAGAATATCATCACATTCAAATTATTTTATCAACTTTTTGATGTTATTTTTTTTTCCTTTTTCTCTTTTTGTGGCAGTCTGACTCCATAGCTGAGGTTGGCCTGGAACTTGCTGTGTAGCTGAGGCTGGCCTTGAACTTGCAGTGATCCTCTGCCTCAACCTCCCGAGTGCTGGGATTATAGTTGTTAGCCACCACGATCAGCTTCAAGTTTTTTTTTTCTTTTTATGGTTCTCAGCGGTTGAGCCCAGGGCCTCACGCAAGCTTTGCAAGTGCCCCACTGGTGAGCTGCATCGCCAGCTCATTCTCTACTTTTTATCTTGAGACAGAGTCCTGCTGAGTTGCTCAGGCTGCCTCTGGTCTCCAACTTGTGATTCTCCTGTCTCCGCCTCCACCTCTCCCGAGTCACTACGATTCCAGGCATGCACCGCCCTGCCCAGTCAGCTTCAAATGGAGCTGAACCAACAGATACCGAAATCATCAGCTTTACTAGGTCCTACAATGTCAGTGGTCTCTAAGCTGCCAGAGGACTATGAAGTAGGGAACCATCTGCAGACTGGTGTCCAAGTCTTTATTTCATATTTATCTAAACACCAAGAAGCCACAAGAAGTGTGGACACTGGATTCCACCATTGTATTTCTGCCTTCTCACTTGCTTGCTGGTCTCTCTCAAATTTCTCTCTTAGCAATTTTTGGCAGAGGAGACCTTTGCCTCCCTTTCCTGAGCCCATAGTTTGAGGGACACTAAAAGCCCAGCTCTCTACTTCTAATACATCTTTCCATTGTACCTCCTTGGTTTACTCTGATAAGAAAACATGAGCCAGCCCATGGCCAGGTAAACCATCCCTCAGGAGGCCATATGAGGCTCCTCAAGCCCTCTGTCAGCACGACCCGCATGGCGACACTGGTCCACTCTGCAACACCTGCCTGTGCCATTTACCTTCACCCACCCAGACTCTGCACAGGGTCCACCTCTTCCATGGAGCTGCTCTGCTCTTTTCCTAGGGTGACTGGTCTGAGCCAGACCCAGTGGAGCACTCAACCACCCATGGCCACCTTGGATTTGTCACTGACTGAGTGACCTGAAAGTCCAATCAGGCAGGGTGTCCTCAGATGCATCTGCGCACCCTCTCAGAGCAGAAGCACACAGGGAACAGGCGCTGGGGATGCAGTTCAGTGGCAGAGCGCTTGGCTAGCATGCTTGAGGCTTTGGCTCATCCCCACTACCAACAATAAAACAAAACAAAACAAAAAAACAAAAAACAAAAAAGGAAACCACACACTGGAACTCCGTGATTGTGTATCACCGTAAACTCCGCATTTATATAATTTTGTTTCTAAATGTCACTAATTGCTTTTTCCTATGTTTCCAGTAAATTTTTATAAGCTCTAAATATCTGTATATTTTAAACTGCTATGGAGACAGATGAAAGTCACATAAGGAAAAGGACTGGTAAGTGGCACGGCACTGGGCCCTCACCTGCAGGCGTGCACCACCACGATGAGCTTGTTCCTCTGGGAGCTGTGCCGGATCGTCAGCTGGATTTGCCCCAGGGGAGACTGCCCCAGGGTTGTCCCGCTGGGGAAACAGAAGGTCACCATCATTCCTCTGACATTAAAAAAGGTGTGGCTCGTTGGCATTGGGTACACAGCACGGTAATTTCCATCCACTTAGACAAAAAGGAGCCAAAGACGCATGAAACTAAACACGATTCGACACTTCTGGGTGTAAGCTGAAGTCATGGTACATTCAAGGGTCCGATGTACCTTATTCAGAACTGACTGTTTTTCAGTGAGTGCCCAAAGCAGAAACTAGACACAGAGATCTCCCCATCACAAACCCCCATGCTGTGGCCTCAGGTCAGCAGTTTCTGCCTTGCACCTTGTGCCTGCTAGGCGAGTCCTCTACCACTATGCTATGTCCCCAGCCTGAGACTGATCTCTTTTTTCCAAAATAACAGATGCAAGATAATCTGAAGGCAAAATGTGGGAATGGATCAGAGAGGGCCTCGCAGACGTGTGCTTTTATAACCACCAAAGATCTCTGCCTGCACTCTATTTCCTCGTCACTTGACCCACCTTATGAAAACAGGATGAGGGATCTCAAAGGTCAATTTTGGTTGCACCACGGGAAATGACAGCATCTGAAGCTGAGTGGTAATTATTTCTACTCCTTATCTAGAGAAATCACCAGCACATCTCTAAGTCATAGGGTTGAAATGAGAAATCAACGCCAACATCCAAAGGCAGCTAAGACTGGATGGCGTACAGGATGCTGGCCACAAAGAGAAGGACTTGTTCCTCTGCAGGCCTCTGCCAGACCTTTGCACATCACACACAAGATCCAACAGGTGACCCTTCTAGTCTGTTCTTGGCCTGAGGCGAGTACACAGGGGCCACACAGCTCTAAGCCTCTAGCCTTTCCTACTTGGGAAACCTCTTACTTCAACACTACTCATCTTACATGGTGAGGTCCTAGAAAATGGCAGGTTTGGCTGGGCTTGGTGGTTCACTCCAATAATACCAGCATCTTAAGAGATGGGAGCAAGAGGATAGCAGGTTTGAGGCCAGAGGCAGCCTGCATAACTCAGTGAGACCCTGTCTCAAGATAAAAAATAAAAAAGGGGTTTGGGGTAGAGCCCAGCAGTAGAGCACTTGCAAAGTACGTTCTAGGCCCTGTGTTCAACCCCCAAGTACTACAAAAAAAAATAAAAAACTAAAAAACTAAAAAACTAACGGCAGCCTGGTTTACATAGCAAGTTCTAGGCCACCCTGGGCTATACAGCAAGATCCTGTCTCAACAAAACAAAACCAAAACAAACCACCACCACTGCCACCTTAGCGTGTGGGACACGAACTCTGATAGTGCTGACAGCCCTTGACGTGGGGGACACACACTCGGTGACAAACAACACTGCGAGCCTTAGTTACTTTTCGAGCTGGCGCAGCCTTTGTCGCAGCTCCTGAGTGGCGATGGGCAGTGATATGTCGGAGGCGATGCTGGGGGTGGGCTCCTTGGCGGAGATGTGGCCTGGGGAGGCCAGGAGGCTGGAGGAGCTCTGGTCCAGGTCGCGGTGCCCTGGAGGGCTGCCCTCGGCAGGCTGGGTCTTCTCATCCACACCAGGCCTGTCGCTGCCTCCGATGACTGGGGTGGATGGAGCTGTGCTGCTGCCACTGGTGCCTGGAGACACAGACATCTGAGGCCGGACCGGAATTCTCCTCCCTTCTTTGGAAACGGAGGGCCGTTTCACTTGGGCGGAATGTTGGTGGTCTGGAGGCCTCACTTGCTTCTCAAGGTGCAGCACCTAGGGTGTGAGAACAGACATGGAGACCGGGACACTGGTGACACTGGACACCTCAGGGACTTCTGATGTGTTCACCTGCAAGTGCTCCAAGAATGAGTTGTACCTCCACCCTCTTTTTTTAGTTTTTATTTTGAGACAGGATCTCACTACGCTGTGAGGGCTGCCTCCAGCCTTGAACTTGCACCTTCCAAGTTACTGGGCTTAAGGCTAAGTGCCACAGGGCCTGGCAGAATACTGTGATAACAAAGGTGCCCTTTCTGAGTCTTCCTCTGGTCTCTCACTTACACATGTCCTTCCACGGCTGGGGACAAGTTGTCAAGGAAGGAGCCCAATGAGCCACATACCCTTAAAAGAAGATGAAATCCCACAGTCTTTAGTACACAGGAAGATCACGCCAAACTAGCGCAGTGCAGCAACAGGGGGTCAGCCACATCCTTGTACCTCCAGCTGTGGAGCTGAGGAACAGGGGCTGGGCTGTCCCACCAAGCAGAGTCTATACTCACAGGCCCCTACACTCTGGAGTCACTAAGATGGCATAAAGCTTTTCTCTGCTGTTATGAAACAGAGATACAGTCAAAATCTTCATGCTTGCCAGGTGCAGTGGTGCATGCCTGTGAATGACCCCAGCAACTCGAGAGGGGGAGGCAGGAGGATCACAAGCTCAAGACCAGAGGCAGCTTGGGTAACTTAGCAAGACCCTGATTCAAGATAAAAAATAAATAAAAAAAGGCTAGGGGTGCAGCTCAGTAGCAGGGTGCTTGCCAAGTACATGGGAGGCCCTGGGTTCTGCCCCCCAACTATAGCAAAAACAAACCCCCCCAATCACTTCATGTTCACAACCTCCCTACATTCTGTAATTAGTAATTGCCAGATTTCAGAAAACACAGTCACTGGTTCTAAGGGCTCTGGGGTTTGTAGCCTGGGGAGTTTGCATTCTTCCTAGAAATTCTATTCTGATGTCCTGTGTCTTGCCCAGGCACAAGGAGACCATTTCCACTGCACCCTCATTACAGTAAGTCTGTTTTGACTTTTTTTTAAAGTTCATTCTTGGGGTTGGGGTGCAGCTCAGTGGCAGAGCACTTGCCTAGCCTGTATGAGGTGCTGGGTTTGATCCCCAACACTGAAAAAAAACCTGCCTCTCTCTATTATTTATTTTTGATTAGTGAGTTTTAGCATTTTCCTATTATGTTTACTGGTCTTATTTCCAACATTTACTCATGTACATACAGATGGTCTATTCTGGATAAAGAAAGTTCTTTCTTCCTCAAGTTCTACTCTGCTGTAGTACTTTATTAAATTCTCTCCTGCCAGGTGCTGTAATGCTTGGCTATAAGCCCAGCTACTCCAGAGGCTAAAGAAGAAGGATCAAAGGTTCGAGGCTAAAGGTAGCCTGCACAATTTAGTGAGACTCTATCTCAAAATAAAAAGAAGGGAGGGGTCTGGGATGTGGCTCAGTGGTGGAGCGCTTGCCTAGCATGTGAGACCCTGAGTTCAACCCCTACTACTAAAGGAACAAACAGAAAATTCTCTCTCCTAAACAACTTTTGAAAATCTAACTTTTTTTTTTTTTTTTTTTTTTTGCAGTACTAGGGGTTGAATCCAGGGCCTCGCGCTTGCATGCTCTGTAAGTGCTGGACCACTGAGCTGCACCCCAGCCCATTTTTTTAATTTTTGAGACACAGTCTCACTAAATTACACAGACTGCCTCTGATCTTGAACTTGCCTTGACCTCCCCAGCCACTAGGATTACAGGCGTGTGCCACTTTGCCTGGCGAAAATTTAACTTTAGGAGAAAAATTCTGTTGATATACACTGTAACTCTTTCTGGACCATCTGGGCCTGTCAAGCAATCCAGAAACATGGCTTTTATTACAGAGCCTGCGTCCAGGCCAGTCTCCCACAGCTCAGTTATGGCTTCTGCTTCCTTCCAACAGTGCAGCACACTGGTCCCTGCACCACAGTCGTCTGACCATCATGGTGCCCGGCCCAGGGCAGTGGCACTGCCTGCTGCACTGGCCGGGACCCAGCGGGGCTTTGTCACAGCTGCTTCCCTCTCTTCTACTGCTGCAGCCCCGCAGGCCTATGCCTTACCCGGAGGGCGACCTTCATCTTCAGGGTGCTGTTTGGGCCTGAGCTGCTGAGGTGGAACCGCTCGTTCATGGTCATGTCGTCACTTGCGAGCAGCTGGCTGAGTGGGATCCGCAGGCTCCCCAGGGAGCACTGGTGCTGCTCGTCTTTGACCTGCAAGACGTCGGGCGGAAAACACTCACCTCCAAGGAAAAGGTGCAGAAACCGCAGAAAGGCCCACAAGTGAGCCTTTAAAAACATATTTAAAAAACCCCAGACACACCTCAGGTGTTCACACAAATAATGGACATGGTAGGGACCCTCCTCAGAAAGACACAGCCCTTGCCGTAAGCCGAGTGTCTCTGTCCTGAGTATCTCATCACTGTCACCAAAAAATCACAGTGAGCACAATGAAGAATATTGTGTTTTATGGATCTGCTACCAACCCAGGTTACAAGGCAACAGTCTGCACAGCTCAGAAGGTTTGAAAGAGAGGCCTTGAACTTGTGATAATGGGCGCAGTGCACATTCATAGAGAGAACAGCTTTTTTTTTTTTTTTTTTTTTTTTTTTTTTTGCGGTACTGGGGGTTGAACCCAGGGGCTCCCGCCTGCATGCTTTGCAAGTGCTGACCACTGAGCTGCGCCCCTAGCCCATTTTTTTTTTTTTTTTTACTTTTTGAGACAGAGTCTCGCTAAGTTATACAGACTGCCTCTGCTCTAGTGATAACAGATTTCTACTGGTGATGCTTATTTATGGAGAAAATGCATCTTTAAGTATCTTTTAAGCCTTCCTTGTTTATGAAAGTGGTCAGAGAAGCTAACACACAGGAAAACCCAAAAGACTGGTTGCATATTTCTTCTAAAACTAAAATCACAAAAGCAATTTTAAACAAAATAACTATGACAATGTTCACGAAACTCTAAAAGCTACTTTTAAAAATCAAAGATCCAGCGGGGTGGTGGGATATGGCTCAGCAGCGGAGCACTCAGGTGGCACTCACAAGGTCCCGATTTCTATTCCCAGCACTGGGAACAAAAATCCAAATCCAAGATCCAGATCCAGTAGGTCCAAGGTATTTTAAGAACAGTCCACTTACGAGCTGGGTGTTGTGATGCACACCTGTAATCTCAGCAGTTGGGAGGCTGAGTTAGAAGGATTGTGAATTTCAGGCCAGCCTGGGCTACACAGCAAGTTCTAGGCTAGCCTGGCATATAGGGAGACCTTGTCTCAGAAAACAAACAACAACAAAGAACGAATGAATAGACCACTTATAAAGGAAGGCTTAGCTAGATAAAATACAAATCATTTTATTTAAAACAATGTAGAAATATAAAACAACAAACTGAATAACCAAACAGGGCATGCTGACAAGCCTCGACAGTCCCCACTGTTTAGGCACCTGTTAAGAAAGGTTCAGGACAAATGGAGCAAAAACAGAGAAAGAGAAAAACAGATTGACAGCTACAGATGGAGTCAAGCTCCTCGCCCTCCACCCCTGACATAACAAGCAGTGAGGATATGAGGACCTGGCAGTATTGCCTACCCTGGTCCATGGACCTCCAGAGAACTTGCCCAGCAGTGGGAAGACGAGGCCTTTGGGTAAAGGGCCCTCTTGGCGCCACCCCAGGCCACACCACCGGTCTTGATGGGAAGGGCTCAGTCCCACAAGGGTGTATCTGGCCCTGTGGATTGTAATTAGAACAGGAAGAAACATCCCCAAATACTTGGAAACCAAGTAATACGCACTTTTAAGTAAATAACCTATGCGTCAAGAAAAAAATCAAACAGAAATTACTGAGGAAATGCTAATCATCAAAAGGAATGAAAACCATACATCAAAATGTGTGAGATGTAGCTAAAGCAGAACTTAAACGAGAATGATCCTGGAAGCAACCAGGGAAGGAGAGAAGGGAAAGGCAAGTATGATAAATCAAGGAAACCACAAGCTACACAAAGCAGAGCCGGTTAGCCTCTTGCCAGTCTGGGAAGAAACAGAGAGGACACTGAGAGACGTTAGGAATACGCGCGAGAGAACCGAGCCTGCGCAATCTCAATAGAACATCTCACGCCAAACATGTTCCAACCTCACAGACACAATGAGCGAGCTCCGGGAAAGACATAAATACTATAATCCATGGAGAAGAAACAGATGATCTGGATAGATGCCTATCTACCAGTGGAACTGAGTTTGTGTTTAAACACCTTCTCACAATGAAAACTGCAGACTATCAAATACACAAGGCAAGAAAGTACTGATTCTACACAAACTCCTCCAGAAAATTCAAGAGGAGGGGACACTTCCTAACTCATTCAGGAGCCCAGCATTACCCTGACACCAGAATGGAGGACATTACGAGTAAACAAAATTACAGATCGGTATCCTTCATGAGGGCTGGGATTTAGCTCAGTTGGTAGAGCGCTGCGCTGCAGTCGCTGAGGTCCCGAGTTCAATTCCCAGCACTGCAAAAATGGGAGAAGGGCCTGGCAACCCACTCCCAAGGCAATCCTGAAATAGTCAGCCATTGAAAACCCTATGAGGGTTGCTATGAGTTGGATACCGATTCAACGGCACCTAACAACAACGACATCCTTCATGACTAAAATGCAAAAATAGAATTAATATTTGAATTGAACATCTAGGGAAACCAGATTCAAGGATGAGACGCATGTACCAGGCAGGGGCTGGGGTCTCTCAAAGCACCTTGACATAAAACAGAGAGCTGAGCGGGGTGATTAGAAAGGAAAGCAACCAAAGCACCCAGAATGGGAATGAAAAGTAAAAGTGTCATTATTAGCAGATAACGCTATTGTGTGCACACAAAATCCTGAACTATTTACAAAACAGTTAATAGAATAAACAAAGAGCTGGGCTAGGATAGTGAGTTGCAGGCTACCCTGGGTTACAAAGAGAAACCTAGTCTCAAACAACAAAACAAAACAAAACAAAACAGCACAGGGCATGACAATACACAACTATACTCCTACTACTTGGGCAGGAGGACTGGGAGTTCAAGGCCTATCTGTGCTACAAAACAAGAGAATTTAATGGGGTTCTATAAGAGCATTCTGATGTGTAAGTATCAATTGCTTTTTTTTTTTTTTTTTTGGGTGAGACAGGGCCTTGCTGTATAGATCAAGGTGGCCTCAGAATCATGGTCCTCCTACTTCAGTCTCCTACCTGCTGGGATTATAAGTGTGCACCACACACCTAGTTGCATTTTAATATCCTAGTCAAAAAAGAAAAAATACAAAACTTAAAAATGCCATTTATGATGTCATCAAAAAATATGAAATACCTAAAGATAAGTTTGACAAAGATGTACAAGATCTATACTATACACTAAAAATGATGAAACACTGCTGAGAGAAATGAAAGAACACCCAAGTAAACGGAGTGAGCAATGCCTCTATGGATTCGGAAATTCAATGTTGAGATGTCAATTCTATCCACTCGGTCTATAGTTATAGCGCGGTTCTTACCAAAACTCTCGGAGATTTTATACTAAAATTCACATGGAAACGCAGACTTAGAGTAGCCAGGACAATCATACAAAAATAAAAGCTGAATGTATTGGTGCACATCTATAATCCTAGCACTTGAGAGACTGAGGCAGGAGGATTTTGAGTTCTAGGCCATCCTAGCCCACACAGCAAGACTCTGTCTCAACTCCTGCCCCCGCCACACACAAAAAAGCTGGAGGTGTGACACAGGCCTGTAATTATAGCACTCAGGAGGCCGAGGCAGGAGGATCAAACAGTATTTGAAGCTACTTGGTCTATATAGCAAGTTCCAGGCCTGCCTGGGCTATATAGCAAGACCCCATCTCAAAAAACCAACTAACCAACCAACCAACAAACAAACAAAAAAAGAAAAAAAAAAAAACAAAGTCTGAGGGCTTCACCACCTATCTGCCAGCAGGAGCAGAAATGTGGTACTGGCATACGGACAGTCGTGCACAACAATGAGGTAGGTGTTGCAGAAGCAGACCTTCACAGAGGGTTCTGAATTTCCACAAAGTTGCCAATCTCGTTAGGTGCAGATCTTTTCGATAAAAACTGCTGACAGTACAGCCACATGTTTAAAGAGTGAACACAGCCCTTGCCTGTTAATATAAGTGAAAATTAACTTAACAGAAACCCAAATGTAATTGAAGTACAATCTCCAGAAGACAGCAGGAGAGAAGAGCTTAGGGACCGAAGACTTGGCAAGTATTTCTTAAACAGGACACAGAGAGCATGAACCAAAAACGAGAAAGGGGACTGACTCCAAGGATCAGTAGCAGAAGTGGCAGCAATAAGAAAGCCTGCGGCCTGGCATCTATAATTTCTATATGTGGCATGGCCAATGGTGGAGTGCTACTATGGAAAGTGGTGGACTATATTTAGAGCATAGACTTCTGGATTACGTCATGAGTACGTACTTCTGGGGCCCAGCAGCCAGTGGGGGTCTCCTCACTGCTGCCATCAATGATCTAAGTCTCCACAGACAACCTCTATTGCTCTTCTTTGATATCCATGAGATCTATCTACAAGGTACAGCCTTGAAACTGGCTTCTGTTTGCGTGACATGCAATAAATGAAGGAGCCCAGCTCATGCAGGGAAGATGGTTCATTGCCTAGGAGATGACTAAATGAGGATTTGCACAATGGTGAGAACCAGCTGGAGAGGGACAGCACTTCAGCCACTAATGCAGTCACAGAGCCCGTCAGTGTAAACAGTTCTGCTAAGGAGAAAATGTGGAATGCTATGTCTACCAACCAGCCTGTAACAATATCACTGTGGTGTCCGATCCCATCAGATCTTGAAGCTAAGCAGGGTTGGGCCTGGATAGTGCTTGGATGAGAGACGCCCTGGGAACACCAGGTGCTGTAGGCTTGGGAGAAGGACCTGGCAACCCACTCCCAAAAATCAATCAGCCATTGAAAACCATACGAATAGCAGAGAAGCACTGACAATAGCGTTTCACCTGTTATACATGACAGGGTCACTATGAGTCGGACAGAGACTCAATGGCAACTAATAACAATAACAACAACAACATCTACTGACCAGACCATTTTTGCAGAAACAGCAGACAGTCTCTAAGTCAACTCTCTGCTGTCTTGTAAGTGCTGAATATTTCTTTTCTTCATAAAGAGTAGGTCTAAACACGCAACTTACTGAAGAATTTCCAACGCTAGTTTCATCTGCAGTAGTATGCACATTATCTACTGGGATTTGCTTAATAAAGACTGTAGAGAACAGACTCTGTAAGTACATGCATTCGAGTACTCAGAATTCTTGACTTTTTCTTTAATGACCACAAGATCTCCAATAGGTGGCCATCCTCAGGCCTGGGCCTGGTGCTGCATATGGGCCTGCTTCACAAAGGGTCAACAACCAAAGTGGACAATGGCCTGTAACTCTGAATAACTTCCTGTGCTAAAAGAGTATCTGTGGCTTTCCATGCATGTTGTACACTGAGATGTACTGACGTGATGGCAAGATGTGATTTAAGTATTAGCTGTGTGGATAAAAGGGACAGGGTGATAAACTGAACTTCATCAAATCTTAAAACTTATAAGATATGAAGTCGAGCCACAGACTGAGGGAAAATATCTACAAAACATGTATCCAAAAAGCACGTTTCCACACTGTATTAACACTTCTTATAACTTCTATAACTGTCAACAATAGACCAATTTTGATGCTCTACTTTGGCAGAAGGGGTGTGAATACGGTCTGTCACTCACATGCTCTCAGAGTACCACATCACCCTTGTGACGCCACCACCACAGTTTGGACATTCAGCATAGGTAATTGATGTGGACTTCCAGGGATAAGGGGGGCTGAAGTACTTCCCACCACTAACCACTGAGTATCGGCAGGACCTGAGAAAGTGCAACCTCCCCGTGCTGCTGAGGGGATGTCAAACTGCACCACCACTTTGAAAAACAATTTGGTGCTGTATTAAGTTAAAGATGCACCTGCCATTCTGTTTCTACATATTTACCCAACAGAAATTAAAGCACGTGTCCACATACAGACTCATGGGTGAACACTGAGGGAAGACATGCTTATAACAGGTCTAAGCAGGAAAGAATCTCATCTTTTATCAACATTTTACTGACAGGTGAATGGACGAATCCGCCATGGAGCATGCATCCCGTGGAATAGTACTCAGCAATAAGCAATGACAAGCTACATATATCTTTGACAACACAAATAAACCTCAAAATAATTATGTGAGAAAATGCAGACAAAAAAGTACACACTGTAAAACTCTACTTATACAAAATTCTATGAAATGTGAATGATTTACAGTAACATGACAGAAGGCAGACCTGTGTTTGCTGGGGAAGGGCGCTGGGGAGGTAAGAGGCACAGAGAGAACCAAGGAACTTTTGGAGGATAAACAAAGTCATTATTTGATTGTGGTGATGTGTCCTCGACTATGTGTGTATACACACAAATATACACGCGTGTCTGTTATATGTAACAACTCATCCAACTGTACCCTTTAAGTTGTGCAGTTTATTGTATGTCAATTATATTTTAACATATTGGCTAAAAATGCAAACAAAATACCTCAATTTCAAGGTCCTGGCGCTTGGGGTTGTGAATGAAGAAGGTGAAGTTCTCCTCCCACACAGGCTCACTGGTTTTGTATCGAATCTGGAAGAAATAGTCCAATTATCAGCTCTGTGGTATTTTCTGGGGAAAGGGCTACCGACACTGCCCTCACATGTTTCTGTGTCTAGACATGCACAGGATGACTTCACTTAGACTCCAACACATAAATGTACTGGGTGTGCACTGTTACACTGGTCAGTGTGGATGGGTCCCAGAGCCTGCTGAGGAGTCGAGGACAGAGCCCCAGAGCCCAGACTATCTGTCCAGAGCTCGAGGCCTCACCTGCTCAGGGGGCCTCAGTGCTGCTGTCCACAGGGCTGGGCCTGGTGCTGCACATGACCTGCTTCACAAATGGTTAACAATCAAAGTAGACAGTGTCCTGTAACTCTGAATAATTCCTGAAAGGTCTTCTCTCCAGTCAGGGGAAGTAGAACATATGACAGCAATAGGAATTCTTTGAACTCTTGAACTTAACTGTGTTTGTTGGATTTTTTTGAGACAGGGTCCCCGTGTGCAGCCTACGTTGGCATGGAACTCACTATGCCGCCTAGGCTGGCCGAAAACTTGCATTGGTCCTGCTGCCTCAGCCTCCTAAGTGTTCAGATTACAGGTGTGTGCCACCACGCCCGGCAGGCGTTTAATGAGTCTTAAACACTGCTGGTTATCTTTGAATATTTACATGGTACTCACAAGAAACTCGGGAGCTTATTCTATGTACTATGCATAGTATCAAGCAGAAGCATCCTCACACAGTATTTTCAGTGTTAATTTAAACAATAAATAAACAATGTCTCTGTTAGCAGATTAGGTAGCTGGTTATCTATGAAATGACTGAAGGAAGGCTGCATATCTAACGCGTGGAACACCATCTGTTGGTGACGGTGACAACCGTGACGGCATTAAAGACAGGCTCGGAAGCCACCAGACCTCAGCACCTCACCTTACTCTCTTGAGCCTTGTGACCGACGGACATGTGGACAAGAGGATTTGGGTTGCTGTTCATTTTCTTCCCTGACTATCCAAAAACAAAAACAAAACAGACAAAATAAATAGATACATTTTGGAACAAGTTTTACTAAAAAATGAAATGACCCGCTGATATTCAGAGTCATTTATTTACCTGATACTTCAGATACAGGGAACAACTGATAACAACTTAAATGGAGAACAACTGCTAAGCACACCCAGAGTCCTAATTGTTTCTACCATGAAAGAAGTTAAGAAAACTTCCATTCACACACATTTAATTTTTAAAGGTATTTTGATGATTATTTAATTTGTTGAGACAGGGTCTTGTTTTGTTGCTCAACCTGATCTGGAACCTCCCAGTCTCGAGTGATCCTCCCACCACTTCAGCCTCCCAAGTGGCTGTCACTACAGGCATGCTCCACCATGCCTGGCTGCACACCATTTTTAAATGTTGAGGTTTTTTATTTTCAAAGCAAGCTACTTTGCGAAAATCAAATCTTTAATATTAGCTATAGTTCTCAGAACTTATTTTACTTACTAGGATAATAAAAATAAAGTGCAATGAATGGAAACCAAAAAATATTAGAGAAGATAAATGTAGCAGAATGGTAATTCAGAATACTTCTCCAGCTGGAGTAACAAAGCGCTGTAAAGTTTCAGGTGTGTGGCTGTGCATTTTCACCTAGCATCTTCTGTTCAACTACACACAGCTATCAGGCATCCAATCTTACTTACCAGCTGCTAAGTAATTTTGACTGGAAGAATAAATGTCAGTTTAGAATTATAAGGCATTAAGCAAATATAAATATGATAAAAATTCAGAAATAAGACAAAGTGGCAAGAAGCATACGTTAGCACAGACAGCTAACAGAAGAAAACAGGAAAATAAAAGATGTGACATGAGGTTTATTTATAACTTAGCCCCACACGAAGATGCAGGTAAATATCTGTTAGTGGAAATTAAGAGGGTCACAAAAATGTCCTAAGAGGGTCACAAAAATGTTAAATAATTTTAGAAACAATCCTCAACACTGCAGCAATGACAGAAATAGGTGTCAAAATCGTATGATTATTGGAAAAGAATGACTAGCCCAAACCTACTGTGATAATCTATTTTCTGGTTCATCTTTTTGATGTGAATGAATTCTGCAAAATGAAATAAATATGGTTAAAAAAAATCCAAGGTCATAGATGACTGTGGCAGAACACTCATTTCCCCTAAATTCATTTTCTCTTTCTTCCTTTAGTATTAGGATCCCCAAGTTTGAGCTGAGCACAAGTCTTCTGTGAATACAGAGTCCATTTCCACAGCTCCTCTGCAGTCAGGCACGGCCACGTTAAGAAACTCTTGCCTTAAAGGAGGGTGCATCATCCGCATGCTCCATCCATAAGGTGGCAGCCGGTAGGGAGCACCCAGAGCCACAGGCCATAAACGTCTGTCTTGCTTAAACCATTGCTACTTTAAGTCTTTGATACAGAAGCTGAGCTTGTTTTGTAACTAATATAGATCATTTCTGAAAAAGTCGCCATTCATTCCTAGAGATTTATTGCATCTTACAGTTTTAAGACATGCTTTTTTCCCACTGTCTAACGTCTCTGGAAATGGAGTGAAACATACAACTAACGATACTATCCACCTGTTTTTGGGGCAGTAGACAGTAGGGAGACACGTGTCACCACCCTAACCAATTTATCACGTCTGTATCTTCCTTTTATGTATGCACAGGAGCAACATGCTCAAAATCTGTTTATTCTAAGTCTAACAATTCGGTAAATATAAAATAAACACTATCAAAACATAGCTGGCATTTTATAATTTTTCTTAATGGTACATAAACTAATAATCGACCTTAACATGGATGACATCTTAGATTAAATGAAATAAAGTAAAACTGCTACATTTTCTACCATGACAAAATATTCAAAATGCATCCACGCAAGGCAAAGGTACAAACTATAATGAAAATAGTAAGTTGTGAGTCATACTCTCTCGAGTTTAAATCTCAGCTCTTTACCTCTTGACTGTTGAGACCTACATGTTTCATCAGTGTGAGCCTCAGTTTCATGTCTATGAAATGGGCACAATACTCTCTTGAGAACCACTGTTTGGCTTAAATGAGCTAATGGTTCATCTTTTTGATGTGAATGAATTCTGCATAACATGACAATTATATATATATATATTATCCTACCTGAAGCATTTATATATACATTATTCTAATTTACTCAGTAATTCCATGGAGAAGATATTACTTCCATCTTGTCAACAGGCAGAATGGATTAAATATCCGCTGAGCAATCTGACCTTACAGCCTTCCTTCCTGACCACTGTGCCCACCCAACCAATCACCTTTAGATGGCAGAGGAGCGGTGAGCAGAAAGCATTGCTGTGGGTCCAGTACCTCAGCCACGTGCTGACCAGCACTCAGAGGGCCTGGCTCCCTAAACTGCACCTTACCTCCTCAGCACAGGGCTAACCATGGTTTGCACACACAACACTAAGAAGCAGTCTTTGCCGGTCTCCTTTATTTTTGAAATTTAAGCTATTTTTCTAGATGAACTGGTTCAAAAAAATTCCTGTTCGGGGGCACATTTTTAATTACATTTAAAACAGTCTCCTCCCACAAATATTTAAGCCTAAAATATTTGGAGAAACTGGAAAAAAAAATTGTAAGTAGTAGAAAGCTTTTAACGTTTAGCCTGAGAATACAGGCCAGTGTCGTGCGTTAGGGAGTGGAGCTTAGTTTTCAATACACCTCATTTGATGAAATTTAAACCTCTGGAAAGATCTATCACCCAAACCGCAGCACCAAAGCCATGAGGTTGCTGATTCAGAGAGGCCCCTACTCTACATATTGGAAGAGGTGATTTCTTCAATGTGTGTTCATAGTTTGCAAGGTGCATCGTTAAACCATAATGCAAAAATTTGGTTAAAGTTTTAAGTAGGACTTCAAGGCTGCATTTTCACAAACTGAAATCCAAACAAAATAAGATATTTCAGCTGCTTTAGAGAAAGATATATAATTGATCGTACTGGAACTTTATAAATTTACCTTCAGAGTTAAGTAATTTCTTCTAAATACCAATTCTTGGAACCCAAAAGCAGGATCTCATCCACCAGACCATCAATTACTATTATTATATTAGCATGGCGGGTAACTGCCCACACACTTCTGACAGCCAAAGTATCATCTCTTTCAATATGTCTTGATTAACACTGGGACCTTGAGAGAACACTTCGTTTACCTTTAAAGCTCTCTGAACTGCAGCCTTCTTCAAGACACCGGGGTTAAAGTCTAATGGGTTACTCTTTCAGGTCAGAAGAAAATGAATACACCAAGGGTTAATAAAACATGCAATGAGGAGTTTATGTAAGGTTAATGACATAAAAATTCATGAGAATAAGCAAAAAACTTAAACCAAAACTACACAAATGGCTACCAAATTCTTCTTTATGCCTAAGACTTTACCTTAATCTAGAAATATTAAAACACGTTTCCTCATCTACAATAACCCTTTATGCCCCCACTCATCCTTTGGGATTTGATAACACAAGAATGAGGCTCGAGGAAAGGCTCTGCTGATGTCCTTTGCCTGACGGCCCTGAAGTTTTACCTGGAGCACAGCAGCAGTCACGCTGCCCACTCTGCGCCAGCAGGCCCACTGCAGCGGCAGGCACCCTCAGTGGCCTGTCTGAGGCCTGCCTTCCCAGGGCAGCATCACCCAGAGACAGAACCTGCTGCTCTTCGCTCCTTCACCTTTCCCCGTGCAAAGTGCAGGCTGACAGTCACCTCCAGTGTCCCTGACTTTACATTACCTTCTACTGTTATGGGTTTTATGTCTTACTTTTACTGAATTTCTTTTCAATTCATTATTTTCTCATTCTCAAAATAGTTGTTCTGCAATTTCCCTCCAGGACTCATGTTTGAGGTTAAAGATTTTATCATTTTAGTTGTAATTAACTTCAAATGACAAATTGAACTTGATTCTTCATGTCCCACTAAGTAGCAGATTTGACAGTGAAGGAGGATGGAGAAGCGGCTGCCCAGCCTTCTGTGACAGGCAGCTGGCAGGTGAGCAGGTGGAGCCCTGCCAGGCAGGAATTCATGCTACACTAAGCTAGTCCTCGGGAACTGCGCAGGCACTGTGCGCAGACAGCCTGTGGGGCTCTCCGAACACCCAGAACCCACTGCCTCCGTCTCTGTGTGGAGCCTGGACCAGGCTCTCCCTCCCAGCTCCCAGGCATAGCTTAGGGAGCCCTGCCCTCGGGAGAGGACGGCTGCTCTTCAAACGTCACGCTAGGCAGATATGGCAGGGCCCAACTGATCTAACATGCATCCACTACAGGAAGGCAAGGAGAACAGCACTGGTTTGAGACCAGAGGTGCAGGAGCAGCTGTGTAAGGCTGGGGAATGCTGCACAGCCTGAAGGTGACACAGACTTGGCCCTGAAATGCTTTGGGCCAGGAATCTGGGTGTGGGGCTCCAAAGTCAGGCACCACATCCACCAGGGCCTCCCAGAGCCAACAGGGGCAGAAACAGCTCCTGCACTTTTCTGTTTAATCAAGAGCATCAGAACTTGCACGAAACATCCTCACTCCTAGGCTCTGGAGTGGCAGCTGTTACACAGATGCGTTTTCATAGATACTATATAAATATCGCTTATCTCAGATAAACTCCACATAGAGAATTGCTGTTATTATTGTTGGGTGCCATTGAGTCAGGTCTGACTCACAGCGACTCCATATACAACAGAATGAAACACTTCCCAACACTATGCCATGCCTGGCACTATTGTCGGTGCTTCTCTGCTATTCATAGGGTTTTTTTCTGATGGCAAATTGTTTTAGGAATGGGCTCTCAGGGTGCTCCCATTTTTGCAGTGCTGGGGATTGAACCCAGGGCCTCAGAGAGTGCACAGCAGTACTCTACCAACTTATGAGTCCATACACTTAATAAAAGCGATCAGGCCTTGGGTCTCTAGTCTCAGCCACTTACACCCTTGGTGTTCTCCCTGTCTCCTATTCTGTGAGGTGACAAGGCTAGTCTAGGATTAAATGAGCAGCACCAGCACCTGCAGAGCCCTTGCAGCCTGCTTGGCTATTGGAAAGTGCTTAATAAACGCTGGGTGCCATGTAAGCCTAAGACCCTAAAGCTGGTGACCACAGAGGACATCTTCATTGTTCAGACTGAAGCTGAAGCATGGGATCTGATCATAAGGAGGAGAGGGCAAAATTCCAATAGTCTACATTATAAAGAGGTCAATTCCAGCACAGAGAATAGTCCTGTTGCATTAAGTTTTTGGCTGTGACTCTTGGTGGCAATGCACACATGGAGTGGAAACTGAAGGTGTGTGGAGCAGTGGAAAGCAAGACACCCATGGGCTGAAGCCATCTGAAGATTTACATGTACAGCGATGGCCTCAGTCCATTGGGGAAAACAGAAAAAGCTGATAGAATTTCCTATTAGAAACCAATGGGTAAAGAGTGGCTCCATTTATTCCACAGAATATTTTGTGTGGTATATATATCCTAATTGTAAAGTGCAGTGTGAATTTTGACAATGCAAGATGAAAATTACATTTTGAGAGCTCAGTAATGTCATATGCTAAATACTACAAAGCAATGTAAGAATCTGACACAAGGTCAAACATACTCACTTTCTGCAAAAGGAAGAGGCTGTAGATTGGGTAAAGTGGATCAGGCACGTTACTGGAGACAGACTGAGAATTTATACAACATAGTGACCTTGTGTTTTATCTAGTTTGTGATGACATTTCCCACTATGAAATCCCCAGAAGCAGGAAGTCATCCTCTTAGAAAGTGGCAGAATATGCTGCCACTATGCAGCACTCTCCTCCTTTTCATTTTTGTTTTTTCAGACAGGGTCTTGCTATATAGTCCAGGCTGGCCTTGAACTCAAGACCCTCCTGCCCCAGCCTTTGGGGGGCTGGAATCACAGGACTGGCCACCATGCCTGGCTTCCTTCTGACCTTTAAAAAGGTCCAGGACGGTGTGAGTGGACAGTTACAGAAGTCAAGATGCCTCTTACCACTGGTGTGACCTGCTTACCTCAAAGGATCTTGATTCTCCTCATCTATAAAACAGGGCCAAAAACAAATTCTTTAAGTATTCTTCTTAGAAATAAGAATAACCTGGGGACATGTGTAGAAAGCCTTTAAAAAATAGTAATGAAAACTACAAAAATGTAAAACACTGTAACTATCAGATTCAAGGGACAAACAGACATTAAGAATCTCACTAGAACTGGGCGCAGTGACACACACCTGTAATCCCAATGATTTGGGAGGCAGAGGCAGGAGGATCACAAGTTTGAGACCAGAGGCTGTCTGCATAATTTAGCAGGACTCTGTCTCAAAAAGTAAAAAAACAGGCTGGGGGTGCAGCTCAGTGGTACAGCACTTGCAAAGCACACAAGTGCAAGGCCCTGGGTTCAACCACCAGTAATACAAAAAAAAAAAATAATAAAATAAAATAAAATATCTCACTAATGCACACAAACCTGCAGAGTGACTTTCCAGGTTAACGGGTAAGTCATTAGTGGTTTCCTATGACCTCAAAGCAAATGAGACCAGTTTCCAACCAGGAACACGCAGAATTGTCCCAGGGTAAAGGAAGTGGACATGGGTCATGGGGAGCGATCGTGATGAGCTGGAAATAAAAGGCTCCACTGTCCATGCCAGGAAACTTCCAGTTCCTGGAGAGAAGCTGAACCATGAGCCCAGCCTCAACCCCTTCTCCTAAGTGCTCTGGTTAGGCCATGTGGCCGAGGGCAGGCTATCTTCAGGGTGGGTGCCTCCTGTCCTCACTGGACCCTGTCTGGGGACAGAATGGATCGAATGGCACAGACTGAAGAGAGCCCAAGTTCTAACTCTGCTGTGCTTGGTCAGAAGGGAAAACGTTGACTGAGGACAGTTTTGTGAAAGTTAACAAAGCAATGTTTACATCTCACATCGAGATGAACTACAGGAAGATAAAGTTCAACAGTATGGCTTTATTTCTTCCTCAGAGGAGTTTTTGTTATATTTTCATAACAACAACAAGAAGCAGAGGTTGAGGAATCTCAGGTTGGTTCATCTCATGTCAGATGTACTGCCAGTACCACAGCGGCGTCACATTTTACAAAACCAGCAAAAAGTAAATATATGGCAACTGAAGTCATGCAAGAAAATGAAAACAACATGCACATCATTCCAATGAGCAGACGGCACAGAAGTCCCAGGCCACACTCGGGCAGTCTCCACTGAACAAAGAAGGAGCTGGAGGACTCACAAATAGTGCTCTATAGACTGAGGTAGTGTTCTCACAAAACACTAGTCCCGACGCGCGCCTCTCTTTTAAGTAGCCACACCCAAAGTTTCCCTCGTAGATACTCTTAGGAAAGTAGAGACAGGAAGAGAAAGCAAAGAAGGGTGGATTGTAGTCAGCACGCCAGCACCAAAAGCACCAATAAACAGAAGTGCAGAGACAGAGGCAAAGGATTCCATGACACTCTGGGGATCAGCCAGCAAAGGCTCCAGATTAACACCAACATCCAGCAGGGCAGACACTTCGCTGGGATCCTTTGCCGCTAACAGCCAGGACATGGTGCATGCACAAAGTGCCCTTGTAACAGAAGAGTCGCACGTTCACTGTCTCTTTTGCTTGTGTGACATTTTTTGAATTTCAATTTGATGTGACAAAACACACAGTTCTACAGAAAAGCCTAATCCTTTCTTGCTAGTTCACCAACTATTCTCTATATTGTAAAGTATACAACAAAATCATTTCTATCAGGCGTTATAAAACATTACATGTTGTAACAAACATTGTGGTCAAAAGTAAAAAGTTCTGCTGTACAAGAAATTCCACAGAAAGATTAAATAATAATGAAGTAGCTTTTCCCAAATCGAAATGGTAATAGATAAAATCACAGAACTCAGACTGAAAGATTGGTCAAGGTAAATTCTTTAAGAGAAATGAAAGAATTTAGTAAGTTAAGATCAGTCAAGAAATTTTCATTGAAAGAAAGAGTACAACTATAAGCAGTTATAGACAATGAAGAGTACAACTGTACCCTCTTAGTGTGAAAAAAGTGTTTGATGGTATACATATATTTAGTTCTTTGAAACAGGGTCGTGCTATGTATACTAGGCTGGTCTAGAACGCAAAATCCAACTGCATCAGCCTCTAGAATGCTGGAATTACAGGCAGGCGCCACTACACCAAGCCCTGCTAAGTCATAATTTAATTGTTAACTTTAAATAAAACATATTAATGTACAAAGTACATTTATTTCTTTTTTTTTTTTTTAAGCAAAGCCCAAGTAAATGAACAAATTTTAAAACTTGAAAGGTGATAAATGTGCTGGGCGAGGTGGCGCAAGCCTGTAATCCCAGTGGCTAGGGAGGTAGAGGCAGGAGAATCGCCAAGTTTGAGACCAGAGGCAGACTGTGTAATTTAGCCCTGTCTCAAAAAGTAAAAAAATGGGCTGGGGGTGTGGCTCAGTGGTACAGCACTTGCAAAGCATGCAAGCACAAGGCCCTGGGTTCAACCCTGAGTATGGCCAAAAAAAAAAAAAGAAAAAGAAAAAAAGAAAGGGGATAAATGAAACAATCTCCTGAACAGAAGGAAACTTAGTTTACCTACAGTTAAGGCAGGACTGTCCTGGATGAAAGTTTGAGATGTAGTGATAAAAAAGGCAAGTGCAGTCCTCCTTGAACTTTTTTTGTTTGTCTGTTTTATTAATTTGGTTTTTGCACTGCTAGGGATCAAACCCAGGGCTTTGCATATGGTGGGCAAGTGCTCCACCACTGAGCTACATCCCTAGCCACTTCTTTGCTTTCTTGTCTGGAGACTACTTATTCACAAATGCACTGTGTGAATGGGCATTTACTATACAGGAATAATATGCAATGGATAATCTTAGGGGGAAAACCCTTGTACTGGTAGCAGTAGTCTTTCTTTCAACAAAACTGGCCATTGACCCAGTGAAATAAAGAATGGCCCCTGGTGAACAAGTATATGGGCACACAGAAAAATTATCTAACAAGGTAACATTTACAGTGAAGACAAACAGCAGGTTGAACACCTAACAGTGAAATATCACACACTGTGCCCACCTACAAAAACGTATTTTATAGTTTCTTTCTAAAAACAAAACAATTCTGATGCAAACAATTAAGATATTTGCTTTGAGATTGTACATCATTTGTTTGACTGTACATAATTCACAGACTTCACTTGTCATTTTGTTCTTCTCCAAGTACCCTGGGCACACGAAGGTCAGCATACCTGTCTAGCAGCACCATCTTGCACTGCATGCCCTTGCAAAAGCCATGGCTCAGCAGCCCATACACTGCTGTGCTACAGCTAGGATGGGTTTGGGGTTTGCCATCAGAATTGCTTCATTTGTTTTTCCCATTCCAAATACAGACAATTTCCACCTTTAGGCAACCAAGTGCTAACTGTTAGAGATGAACAAACACAAAGCAAATGTTCACTCATGCCTCACTGCTGCTGCTCTCCTGCCATGAAATGCAGTGAACGAGCAGCCAGACAAGACCAGAGACACAGTGGGGCTGAGCAAAGCCGTGGTTCCCAAGCAACGTCTGCTACCAGGAAAACAGCATCCATGTGTCAGCACAGAGTTACCTACCGGAAGGTTCCTTGCTGAATCCAAATATAAGATCAGCAGTGCAGATGAAAGGCCATCATTGGCTTGGTCTTTGTCGGCTCTGATGTCTGCCAGCACCTAGAAGGAGGAAAAGTCTTAGCAGTGCATGTTCACCTCACTGCAAACTGTTTCTATCTGATTGTATTATGTTGACTGTGCTCAAGAAAATAAGAAACGAATACGCATATTGTATATGCAACATATGCAAAAAATGTCTTTCAAATGGCAAGACTATTATTCCATACAAATCAATTAAATGAAGCACTCAGCTGATGTGTGGCTCTCCAAAGTCCCACTACAGCAAGCATAACTGTGAAGATCTCACAAAATAGGAGCATGACCAGTAGATTTTATTTTCTAAAAATTCTCCTATCTTATATTTAACTTTTTTCCTGATGCTACTGCAGTAACTTATAGCACAATAATCAACATCACTGGTACGATTTTTTTTCAACCCAGTAGCAACACACTCGGAGAAACTGGTCTTAGTTATCAGGAGTGGCTGGTTATTGAGGGAAGACCCTGCACAGCACCTTGTCAAGATTCGAGGCATCTGGCATCAGTGTGAGCCACTCCAGCTTCAAGTGCAGCTTTCCTTTAGGAACCTCGTCCAGAGGGAACCACTGAAGAGAAAATGTTTAAGTTCAGCAAAAGTTCTCCTGAAGCAAAGATTCAAATTGAATCCCGTCTCTACAAATGCTGTACATCACTCCCTGACTACAGCATCGGTGGCAGTCAGCACTGTAAGGCTGGCCTGGCCACTAGTCCGTGCTCTGGGTGCTCAGACCTCACGTGTCCAGGTGATGGGGGGCAGGGCTGGCCAGAGACCACTCTCTATGGTTCATTTACTCTGACAGAGTCCCTGTGCAGTACCCGTACTGTCACCGTCCCTGTAGATGCAGGTTAAAGTGTTTCAGCACTGTCCACCACTTAAGAAGCCTTGTGCACATGGACTTACGTGGAATTTAAATCCCAAGAGATAAGACAACACTGATTCCCAAATACTGAATGGCACTGTCAAATAACCTATTTGTTTTTATTCACCATTATACACTAATTAATAAAATAGGGTACAGTTGTGGCAGCTTAAAAAATTATGGAACAATTAATAATCAAAGGACTCCAGGTATTAGTGGTAATAAAGGATGACCGCCAGGCAGGATTCTGTCTAGTCTCTCCAGTGCTGTTCTTAGTGCCTGGAACCCAACAGGCGCACAAAACACTTGTCAAGCGGATGCAAAGGACTTTGGGGCAGGAACAGGTGCTGCTTTGACAGCAGCAGAGTCTCAGCACTGAGGATTAATTAGGCTTCACTTCCACAGGCCTCACCCATCTTTTGTAAGCCACTTTTCACACATCTTTATGCTGACAGCAATACCCCCAGCTTGAAGTGGTATCTTTTTGCTGTTAACACTATTGCATTTACAGATATCCTTTACAGTCTGATTGCACTATGCATCTCCTGCAGGGCATCATGGTCTGTCTGCAATAAAGTCAGCTTTATGTTTTGTATCCATAAGAATTTCTAGTATATGGGGGTTACTCTATGTATCCTATCTGGCTTGATTCAAATTTATTTAGGCTTGCCTGCCTGCCTTCCACTCACTTACTTACTTACTTACTTATTTATTGGAGTACTGAGGGGCTGAAACCAGGATCTTGTGCTTGCGTGTTTTGGAACTGTTGTTCCACTGAATTGCACCCCCAGTCCTTTTTTTATTTTTTATTTTGAGACAAGGTCTTACAAAATTATGCAGACTGCCTCTGGTCTCAAACTTGTGATCCTCCTGCCTCCACCTCCCAAGTCACCATCACTCCCTGCTTCCTTCCTTTTTTTCTTTTTTACAATGCTGGGGATCAAACCCAGGGCCTTCATCATGCCAGGCTCTACCAGCAAGATACAAACCCAGCCAAAGGCCTCCATTCTTAATATGTGTGAAGAAATGTTGTCCATGTAGCATTAGCTAGGATTCCCATGTAGCATTAGCTAGGAGTGAGTGGGTAATGGCAGTGGTTCACAACTCCTCTGGCACACAGTAGGTACTCAGGCATTATTACATAAACCGAATTGGAGAAAACTTACTTCATCTAAAAGGCGCTCCTTCTCAACTTCAATAAGATCGATCATCAGACTACAAGAATAACACCACAAAAATTTTAGAACACAGAAATACACTTCTTACAACTGAAATAACCTTAAGCATTTGTCTATGAAAAAGTACTCTGGAAATGCAACAAAATGCTACATAATTTACCAGGAAACAGGCTGCTCTCCTAAGGCTTCCTCCAGCGTATGCTCAGGAGTATCAACAGCAGTAAGGACAAGAGCAGGGTAATGTTTCCCGAAGCCAGAATACTGAGTGTGGCATGGTCAGTGGGGCCACAGCTGAAGAGTTTCTCAGAGGTATAAAAAACCAGTCTTCCCCACAATGGAGCACATGGAAAAAAGTTTTTAAAATCTCAACTCTCGTATTTTATATGCTCTCTCTTGGTGCTGCCACTTGTCACTGTGTCCTCTGTCATTCGCACACTGAGTTAGGACTCTGGCTTCTTCTCCTCCTGCTCCGGGGCTCTACATCCACAGTGGAGCAGGTCCCACAGAAGCCTCTCACTCAGCATGCCCAAGAAGAAGCCAATTCCACTTCCCCCAAACAATCCTGCTCTAGTCCAAAGGTTGGTACCACCCCACAGGAGCCAGAAATGACAAACTGGATTAAATTTGTATTTTTTTCTTAACACACTCTCCTTCTGCCCCTACAATCTAGGTATAAGGTGAAGCCTCGTATCTAGGTCCTGATGTATAACAACCGGCTCTTAGTTGGTCTGCTAGCCTCCAGGCAGACTGATTTTACTACAATGCACATCTGATCTGGTCAGCGTTCTGCTTAAGTTGCTCCTACTTAAGTGCTCTTATGCAATCACAGAGTCTGAAGTCAGAGCACAATTCTTAGGGGCTGAAGTAAAGTATAACACACACCTAAGGGATTCTAACATCAGAGCACAACACCAGGTTGCTCTGTTTGTTTAACACAGGGTCTCAGGATGTAGGCCAGGCTTGCCTTGAACTCAAGATCCTCCTGCCTCAGTCTCCCCAGTGCTGGGATCACAGGTGTGTGCTACCACAACCAGTTTACAAGTCCACTCTTGAGGAGGCACAAACCTATGCAATGTCATCTACCTCTATATCTTTTATTGCCACGATAAATTCAGTTATATAACTTAATTAGGTTAAATAAAAATTAGGTAGAAATGTATTTTTTTAAAGCTCATTTTTTCAGCTATATTAGTTGTTCAATATTTACTATCCTAAATTATTATATCCCAACAAATTAAAAAAGCTTAGAAACCCACTTTCATGGTCTAGAAGGAAGCATACACAGAATCCTCTGTAAAGTGGCCAGGCTCTATACATCGCCCTGGGCCCTATAGTTTGTTTAATTCTGATTGTGGGTTTAAGTAGCCCCAGGACTAGGGGTCACTGTGTTGAACTGGATCTTTTTGCTAAGAATAAAAATGTCATAGGAGATATAATCTTAAGAAACAAATATCATATTTAAGAGCCACTTAAAAATGTTTGTGTGTGAATACATAAACTTTCAAACTTGTATCTGTGGGAGCAGCTAGAGGCAGAGTACACTCAAGCTCCTTCTTCACCTTCCTAAGAAGTCGTCCTTGTCTGGGTCTTCATCGAAGAGCTCAATCTCCAACTCTTGTCCAGGGTGTTCGTAGACTAAAGCCTAAAATGTAACAGTTACTAGTTACTGCATTTTCACTAGCACAGCCATCCACAGAGTATGATGATTATAAGGAACATCACCATTTCCTTTTCTCAAGCCAAGAGCAGTTTTTAAATCCTTTAGATTTTCTTATCATCAGACCACACATACTTCTTGATGACTGAAGCATTCTTAAATACCTGTCCACAGAGTAATGGTCTGCTATGGATTTTCTGGTTACTTGAATTACACTTGGATGGGTCAAGCAATCTCCCAAAAGAGGGGTGCAGGGTGTCAGCCACAGTCCCACCCCAGGCCACGACAAAGCAAAGATGTAGGAGGCAGCACCTCACCCTGAAGCAGCTCCATTCAGGTACTGCCCTTGAATAATCACTCAGAAGGTAAGAGGCTGCAAGACACAAGCTGACAGGACAAGGAGAAAGACCAGGGGCAGGGCTGAAACTGCACTACTGTTCTGAAGAACTGAAGAACACTTCTGTCCTTTAAAAACCCACAACTTCTGATCCATCAATTTTACTTTGAGGAGCTTCATATGAGGAAATGTGGACCCAGTGAAGAAAAAAGCATTCACATTATACTTATATACTTATAAGGCTTATAATGCTACACTGAGCAGCTCAGGCCTCTCCAGGTAAATAAATGATGGGAGCCACTCAGTGGAATAGTTATCAAAACAGTTATCATGTGCACCTCATCCAGGCATGGTGCATACACCTGTGATCCTAGCACTTAAGAGTCTGAGGCAGGAGGACGGTGAGTTCGTGGCCAGCCTGAGTTACACAGTGAGACCCTGTCACTGACGTGTAAAGATGTTCAGATGCATTAAAAGTTTACAGAATAGTATTCCCTCACTTTCTGTCTGTGTTAATGTGTGAATAACTTTGTCGTCATTAGGGGCCACCAAGTCGGGTTCGTGACAACATGTAACATCTTATAATTAGAGTAAGCTATTCACATTATGAAGAATATTTTACTAATATTCATTGTGATAGAATTATATAGTTAAAGTTTAAAACTCTGCTCACATGACAAGAAGAGGTAAAGAGAAAGTATACTTTCTTTAAAGTTGGGAAATTAAGGCAAAGAAAACTTAAAACGATGGCCTGAATTAGCCACCTCCAGTGTGACAGGCCTAGAACTTACTTCCAGTGCCCTCACTCAGTGTTTGGGGTGCTGTGTCAAGGAACACGATGGGGTGCTATGCCTTACCTCATACACCTCGTTCCACTTTGGACTAAGGTTCTCTTTGATGACCTTGCTTTGGAAGATTTGATTGCCCACTCGTATAATGCCATAGGGGTCGGACTTCCCCTTGACAAGACCTTTCAGATAAGTATCTTTCCCCTGAAGATCCTGAGCTTCAATAAAATGAATCCTCAGGACACCCTGAAAAAGAAGAGCAAACCATTCAGACCATCCAGTGGTTCACTTAGGAAGAATGGAAGATAGCAATGTGCCTGACCCCACCCTAAGAACTAGAACAAAAGCTTTCTTCCCATGTACCACACATCCCAGCACGGACAGTGACAGGTCAGGTGTGACAGGTCAGGAGACAAGTGCTAAAAGAAGGAGGACGGTGTCATCCCACTCGACAGTAGTGTTATCTAGACAGCAGAAGACAAGTTTCTGCTACAATGACACCCTGGCAGAGACAGAAAGAGTGAGGCGCACAGAAACCTGCAGAGAATGTTCCTGGAAGAGGGAACACTGACTGCAGAGGCAAAGGCACAGCAGAATCCTTGTCCCCAAGAGGCCAATGACACAGCTGCAAGGCTCACAAGACAATCCTATATTCTAGTACTAGTAACTACCATGACAGGGTACATCAGACTTATTACCAAGTGCTTCATATGCAGTAACTATCCTCTCAAAACATACTTATTTGTACTTTCATACGGCTGAAGCTTAGATGACCTAGCCACATTTTCCCAAAACTCTAGTTTTGAGCCCATGGGGCTTAAGGCAGCTGGTCCCAGGCAGGGCCCAGTGTTCTCCTGTGTTCAGGCACAGAAGGCCCACGCAGCCACGGAGCACGAGGGCTTCCTGCATTGTAAGTCAGAGAAAGCAGATGTTCCTTCCTACATGTAGTGCCACATTAAACCTGTTGAATGCCAACAATGTAAGTAATTTAGGCATCAAATTAACTAGGGCATGTTGCCCTTAAAAAATACCAGCGTGGGCTGCTGGGTGCAGTGGTACATGCTTGTGATAGCAGGCAGAGGCAGGAGGATGCCAAGTTTGAGGTCAGAGGCAGACTGTATCAAAATTTTTTAAAAAACGGGCTGGGGGTTGCAGCTCAGTGGTGCAGTGTTCGTAAAGTATGCACAAGGCCCTGCGTTCAATCTTTGAGTACTACCACTGGGGGAAAAAATCCCCCAAAAACAAAAGCCAACAAACTCTCTCTCTCTCTCCCCCCCTTCTCTCACACACACACAGACACACACGGAAGAGGCTGGGGATGTAGCTCAGTTGTAGAGCACCTGCCTAACATATGTGAGGCTCTGGGTTTGACCGCCAGCCCTATGGGAACACGGTGGTAGGGAGTGTATATGAACAGATAGATATACAGATGCTCGTGCATGTTTGTTGATTTATGTACTATTGCCAAGAACATAACCAGAAAAGTAAAAAGCATCAGAAAAATGCTATCTTCATGTCAGGAAACAAAACCAAAAACAATACACCCTCTGAAACAGCACTAACTCACCTCCTATTTTAGTGGAAAAAACAGTCTCTGTTGTGCATCAGCATTCCTCCTCACAGCTGACAGCACATGGCAGAACGGTCTCCCTGACCTCTGTGGAGCCAACCCATGGCTGGCCCTCTTGGACTTGCAGAGGTCACCTACTCCACAACCCTCACTACCAGATAAGGGGCTTCCTGCTCCCGACAAGCAGGCCTCACCACCTCTGCATGCAGGTATTCGGTTTGCTCAAATGAGGGTGACTCCAATGTCTGAGCAAGCTTTGTCTGCCAAGTGCCATCCTTGTTTTACAGATGCAAAACCTGAGGCCCAGCCGTATCCAGGCACACTGCCACAAAGCGAAACACCGTCAAGCTCAAGAGCGCTGCTCTTCCTATTTTGTGCAGACCAGCTGTTACACAAGTGCCTCTTCTGCCACTTTACACAGGAAATGACTCAAGAGGGGACCATATCCCAGTGTCTGAGAGCGAACTTGTCCAAATCGTATCAAAATTCTCATTGTATCAGCAATCTCAGCCTGCTTGTTGCTGAAGGCAGTTACATGTCAATAATAAACTGAGTTGTCTATTGGCAGGAACACTTGTAGAAATGAACACTACTGGCAGCTTGGAGGAGCATGTCTGGGGTGGAAGAACTTCCTCTAGGTCTCTGGTCAGCTTTAAGGACTGAGGCACTCTACTGTGTCTCAGAGAGTAGGCAGAACAGCCATCGCGGCATGGGGATGCAGGTGGCAACAAACACGGGAAGTTATAGCACCCCAGATCACACCCTATATTTGGAAAGGTCCTCAGTATGCTTGATGCGATAGTGCTCTTACCTTTGGTATAGGAAACCGCAACTGAGCTATTTGAACTTCACTGACAAGAGGAACAGTGATTCGATTGGGAAGCACCAGATAGTTTGATATTATATCCAAAATGATAGTATCGGATAAACCGCTGTTGGGTGGGATGTAAAGAACAAACAATCAGACACATTAACGCTTGCTATCATCTTTAACAATAAACATGCTACACACATGATATAATATCCATTTATGGAGTAGTTTTCTGACTTTCATAACACAGTATGTAAAGCTAGCGTTTCAATACTTTAGCTCAGTAGTGCTATTACCTATGAGGTAGAACTTACTATTAAAAGACAAGGTAAAATTCTGGCTGCATTGCATAATTTCCTAAATAACTTCTCATACATTCTTCCATAACTCATCAAAGACTTAATACTGAATAACTAAGATACCTATTGTGAAATTTTTTTAACATAAAATATTTCAAACATACATAAAAGTGGAAAGAATAATACAGTAAACATTCATTAACCGATTCCCTGTTTATATACATATTAAATTTCTCTCTACTGTTGTATATTAACGCCCAATGAAGTAAAAGAATTCAGTTTGCTCTCTTCATTCTGAATACTTTAATAATTTTAATAATCTACTATACATCACTGCAGGCTGGGATTTAGCTCAGTGGGTAGAGCGCTGCGCTACAGTCTCTGAGGCCCCGAGTTCAATTCCCAGCTCCGCAAAAATGGGAGAAGGGACTGGCAATCCACTCCCAAGGCAATCCCGAAGCACTCAGCCATTGAAAACCCTATGAGGGTCACTATGAGTCGGATACCAACTCGACGGCACCTAACAACAACAACAACAACAACAACAACTCATACATCACTGCATAATCAGCTCAGTAACATGAAAGAAACTACTTAGACTACAGGAATGTAATTTTATTATATTTTTTGCCTATTATTTAAGGTAAATGTGAGAATTAAGTAATATGATAGCACTTCTGGAAGCATATAAATTTACGTTTCACGCTGGAGACTACCTTTACCAGAACCTTCTTGTCTTGAAAGAGCCATAGTTCTTCCTAGCACTTTTTAGTTGTCAAATCATTAACCTACATCATGTAAGTATACATTTAAATACATCCACTGAAGTGCACTAATCATCATGGTTCAATGAATAATCATCAAAACAGGCACCAAATGTGATGACAAAATATGGACCTTTCTTTAGCTTCAGTTTAGTAAAGGAAAAAGATCTTTAAAAGACACAGAGCAAAAGCCACACATAGCGCCACCCTCCTCATGAGTGGGTCATTCTGGCTGCCAGTGCTTTTGAATAGACACGGAGGCTTGAGCCAGCAGACACTGACTATGTGCTCAGGGGCCTTCAGAGCTTTAACACCAACTGTATTTTTTCAGCATTTCTTCCCCCAAGAGTGGTTTTGTTTATACTGAAAAAACTGCCAAAACTGAAGACCCCTTCCTGACTGTGGCAACCACGCAGCACTCACTGTCTTGCAGGGCTGCATCCCTCGCTGTGCTCAGGCCCCACATGGCAGCACAACAGCCCATCTCCCTCCTGCAGCCCCAGTCCCTCAGCCTGCAGCCATCCCCACAGCAGCGGTGCCTCTTCCTGGGGCACCAACCCTGAGCTTGCCCTTCAGACCACTCCTGGTCACCCCTCTCCTTCTGCTTGCATAACTATTCCCCTCTTCCACCTTCATAACTTGTGTGGCCTGGAATTTTTCACTGATACCAAACGGGGCATTTAAGAAGGATGTTCAAATGCACAGCACAGTGAGGCAGGTATTACTCTGCCTTGGTGATAACTCTGGCTGTCTCAGTAACCAAGGTAGACAACATGTGGTTGCTAGTTTTATAAAGCTGGGGACAAGATTTCATCACACCAGGCTCACATGTACCGAACATTTACCCTTTGGTAAGTATTTATAACATAAGGCTTGCTATAGCTCTGATTTACTTGGCAAGTATCTGAGTGAGAACTAGTAGCATTAATTTTATTATATATTATTACATAAAATTTATATAATAGAGAATATTATATTTACATAATTATATGTTATATATGTTGTTGTTAGGCGCCATCAAGTTGGGTCCAACTCATGACGACCCTACGTACAAGAGAACAAAATATTCCTGACACTGTGCCACTATGTCAATACTTCTCTGCTATTTATAGGGTTTTTAATGGCTGATTATTTTGAGAATGGGTTGCCAAGTCCTTCTCTCAGTTTTGCAGTTCTAGGGACTGAACCTAGGGCCTCAGAGCGCTCAGAGCAAGCACTCTACCAACTGAGCTAAACTCCAGCCCCGTGTTATACACAGTATATATAAATAATCTTATTTTAAAGGGCTATTCTATATATCCTTTTTATATATCATAGGTAGCCTATTTTTAATGCTGTAGGTATGTTTATCTCTGTACATGCACGTAAATAGATATTTTAATGACAATTCTATATATATAGGATACATAATATTTTTATACTGTATAGATCTCTATATAAATTAATAGCTATAAGCTATTATATAAAAAGAACATGCCTATGTATGAATTCAGTAAAATGAACCTAGATATGTGTGTATATGGATGTGGATATTCACACATGTGTGTATGCGTGCACATGTGTGTGGCTACTGTGTTTATGTATACATCCCTTGTAAATGCCACAGTTTGGGGCTGGTTGTGGTCTTGCCAGCGGCAGAGCACATCCTTCGTTTGATTATGCTTTCAGGCAGCTAATACGATGTCATTTACACAGCAGATGCTACAGAAGCCTGTTTTATTTCAGTTCTCCCATGATGCTAAAGGGAGGCAAGGTAGATTAAAACTTCTCTGTGCTCAACTACGTAGATATCTGTTGTTTCTGTCTGGCTAACAACATCCAGTCCCCCTACCTCTAGTGACAGCTCTCCCTTTGGGGATACGCCATTCACTGGGGTTTGTTCAAGAAACTGATCTACTTCTTTACCTCCCCTGTGAGTACACGAGACCCAAATCTGATCTTTAAAATTACAGGAATCTGTTCAGCACCTGTGGACACACAAGGTAGCCCTGGAACTTCTGCTGGAATTTGTGAAGAAAGGCTACTGTGTGCAGAGCAGAGACTGGCAGCTGTTGCTCACAGCAGGAACCTGCCGAAAGATAGCACAGGGACCCACCTGCCTGAGGCCAGAACTATGTGGAGCGCCTAGGGCCCAGATCCCCCAGCACCAATGCCTGGCACCAGTCAAAGAATCCTCTGTGAACCACAAACACCAGCAGCAGGTGAAGATCCCTGAAAGCAGCTGTGGGAATGTGCTGTACACAGCTGGGTCGAAGTGCTTAGGATAGTGGCTGATAGGGGCAGGCAGGTAATGCCTGTAGATTGGCTGACTGACCAGACTTCCTCAAAAAATATTTACTAGGCTGTGGTTGTGGCTCAGAGGTAGAGTGCTTATCTAGCATGCAAGTGCTGTGTTCTATCTCCAGTGCCACAAAAAAATAATAAATTAAAAAAAAATATATATATAAGACCATTTGAACCAAGATCCTAATGAACACTAATAAATCTTTTAAAGTTGTACTTTCCTTCCCACAGATATTCTAAAGATAGTAGTACTTTTCCATATGTAGTAAACCATAGTACCTAAAAATACTTTTATTCATGATTATGCCTCAGATTATTAAAGTTGTAAATTTTTTCAGTACTGTGGTGTTGAACCCAGGGCCTCGTGCTCATATGCTTTCCAAGTGCTCTACCACTGAGCTGTAGCCCCAGCCCATGTTTTTACTTTTTATTTTGAGACAGGGTGTGGCTAAATTATGCAGACTGCCTCTGGTCTTGAACTTGCGATCCTCCTGACTCTGCCTCCCAAATCATTGGGATTACAGGCGCGCGCCACTACAGCTGGCTTTAAAGTTGCAGTTTTTTTCCTGATGATGAAACAAAATAAAATTGTTCTAATGGCTATTTCAGAGGCATAAACAAACACATAAATAGAAAACATAGCCTGAAACCTTCATAATTTAGTAATTTTCATAATTTAATCCCCAAGATATTTTAGGGGAAAAAATCCACAGATCAGTATAATATCCAACAGAAACACATGCAGCTTTAGCCAGGTGCCATGGCACACACCTGTAATCCCAGTCCTTGGGAGACTGGAACAGGAGGATTACAAATTCAAGGTCAGTCTATGCAACTTGGCAAGAGCCTGTCTCAAAATAAAAAATGAAAAAGTGTCTGAGGGTACAGCACAGTGGTAGAGCATCTGCCTAGCAGGCATGAGGTCCTGAGTTGAAACTCCTAGTACTGGAAAAAAAGAAAAAAAGAAATACATATATCTTTATAACCAATGAGTAATGCATTTTAAACTTCAACTAAAATAGTAAAACCAGCAAAAGTCAGACAGCTGTAATTTCAAGGCTTCCTGTTTGGTAGTGACTGACAGGCTAGCACAACGTCCCCTTCTGCCACCTCAGACAGATGGACTGTGACTTGGCAACAGCAGAACTTCACTCCTTTCACAGGGGGATACGCTCTCCATGTCTCTGATACTTGCTACGGGACATTTTTCTTGTTTTTTGAGACACCGAATTTCTACAGAATGAAGGGACTCCCAGTGGTATGACAAAGAAACTTTATGTCCAGATTCCACTCTGGCCACTCCTCTCAGGCAGGAAGGAAAGGTGACAAAAGGTGGCAAGGGAAGGGAATGACAGCTTGGAAAGAACACAGGATTCGTTTTGAATCACAGATTCATTTTTCAAGTTTCCTCTACTATTTATGGGGAAATAATAACCAGATTAAAAACCAACTTCTAGGAATTAAATGGCTGCTACTTTCTAAAATGCCACAACTGGGAAGATGCCTTGGGATGAACAAGAAGGATGAGTGACGGCTGCACTCGTGGAACCATGCACCTTTCAGCATGATTCTGAGAGCAAAACTCCACTACGCTCTCTCTGCTTGATTCTTATGAGAGCCTGTTGGGCGGCACTGGTTATACCTGACAGACATAACCACTCTTACGCTATTTCTGTGACAATGAAAAAGGTAAGACGTCACCCACCCCTCTGCCAACTGTGACAGGGCCCGATAGGACTTACTTCAATCCGGGGATGTCCAGAAGGTTGGTCAGACCCGTCCAGTTAATCTCTAAGAGCTGTTTTCAAAGAAGGGCAAAAATATTAAGTATCCAAACCGTTTCCAGTATCAAATGCATACAGGTTTGTTTCTTTATAAATAAAATGAGCTAGTACACAATACTGTCCTATACCAATTTTTTCCTTACCTTGTCACATTTTTCTTTTTTTTGTAAAGGCAGATGTATTGGCAAACAAAACACTTATGGTGAATTTCAAAACGCCCTGGACCCTTAGACTCAAGGATCAATGCCTAGGGATACGGCCTTTTCAGGGGTGGGGTGAGGCTCAGTGGCAGAACACTTGCCTAGCACGTGCAAGGCCCTGGGTGTCATCTCCAGCACTGAATTAAAAAAAAAAAAAAAAAAAAAAAAAAAAAAAAAAAAAAAAAAAAAAAAAAAAAAAAAAATATATATATATATATATATATATATATATGTATGTATGTGTATATGTGTGTGTGTGTGTGTGTGTGTGTGTGTGTGTGTGTGTGTGTCTATGTATGTATATATGGCCCTTTCAAGACCCTAAAAGTGGCCTGATGGATGAAAGAGCTTGGAATCAAAGAGCCCTGAGAAGGGTGTGACCTTGTCACATATTGAGGACATCTTTCCTTGTTGGTACATGAAGACTTGCCTCTGTTTTTGTCCTTCCTCATATGGACTGACACTTATAGTATCTGCAATTTCTTCTAAGTAATGGTCCAGTAATTATCTTTTTACATACATGCTCTTATATACATATGCAGTCTGGCATCCCAAATAGTGGTATTTGAGGCTAAAGATTTACATTCATTTCCCTCTTTCTTTTCTTCCCTCCTTCCTCACTCCCCTCCCACTTTTTTGCACTACTGGAGGGCCGAACGCAGAGCCTTGCACATACTTTCCAAGTGCTCTACCACTGCGCCGCACCCCTACCCCCTTTTCATAATTTTTATGTTGAGTCAGGGTCTTCCTAAGTTACACAGGCTGCCTCTGGCCTCAAATTCAATCTTCCTGCTTCTACCCCCCAAGTTTCTGGGATTACAGGCATGTGCCACTGTGCTCAGCTATATTCATTTCCAATGTTAACAGAGTACATAACTGGCTTCTAAAAATACTACACCAATTTACATTCCCATCAAAAGTATGGAACGGAGTTGGGCATGGTGGCGCATGCCTGTAATCCCAGCAACTTGGGAGGAGGAGGCAGGAGGATCGCAAGTTCGAGACTAGAGCCAATCTACATAATTTGGCCAGACCCTGTCTCAAAAAGTAAAAAAATGGGCTAGGGGTGCAGCTCAGTGGTCCAGCACTTGCAAAGCACGCAAGCACAAGCGCAAGGAAGGCCCTGGCTTCAACCTCCAGTACTGCAAAAAAAAAAAAAAAAAAAAAGTATGGAATGGAAACATCTTTCTTTTATAACTTCCCCCCAAAAAGACATTAGAAATCAGCCCATCCGGCAGTTAAAACAATGGTGCTTTAATCTGAATTGTTTTGATTTACATTTTCCTATGAGTGGAACATGTTCACTCACTCACTGGGCATTTGTATATATTTATCTCAGAATAATTGTCCATAGTTAGCTAAGGCCCCATGAAGTGGACAGGGACTGTTAAAGGACTGACTGGAAACTGCTTTTCCTGTCAAAGTGAATGCTGCACATAATGAAAAATACTTGTACTTCATACTTGTAATAGAAATGCTAACTGAAACTGCAGGATCACAGTTATCCATAGAGCCAGAGAAACAAAACTGTTTAAATTACTTCTGGAAGTTAAGAACAAGTAAATATGAAGTAGCAGAATCAAGATCCTATTAGTTTGACAAGTGTGTGGTGCACACCTGTGATCCCAAGTGATGCAAGGAGGCTCAGGAAGTTGAGGCAGGAGGATTGCAAGTCTGAGGCCAGAGGCAGCTTACACAACTCAGTAAGACCCTGTCTCAAAATAAATAAAGAAGGGGATGGAGGTGCAGCTCAGTGGTCGAGCACTTGCCTAGCATGTATGAAGCATCCTAGGGTTAAATTTCCTAGTACTGAAAAAAAAAAAATCTATTAGATGGACCAAACTTAAAGAAAAAGCAAATATTAAATAAAAAAAATTCCTTCATGACTAAGATTTTTCAGCATGAGAAAAATGAGATATAAAACTCAGCAAGGAAAAGGACAGGTAGTTAATCTCAAACCTGGATTGCAAATCTGAGGTAAACTCATGTTTTCCCCTGGTCCACTCATGTGTGAAGCCCAGCAGTGATAGCGACCCCCAGCACCCTGACTGAGACCTCTAAATACGGTTCCATAGGGAACCAGGCTTGGAGAAATGGCTGATTCCAGGGCTGGGCAACCTCTCTGCTCACCAGTAGGAAAGTATTTCCTAAGAGGATGACAAAGATACTGCAACTGGGGATACCAAGCTGTGTGACAGTGGGACATTCCAAACCATCTGGATGAACACATACTCCAAACCACCTGCGTAAGTCAGTTATAAGAACTGTGACGTAAGGGCTCACTTTCCCTCCTGTTTCCTATACTATATTATACTATACTGAACGTCAGAGAATCTCTTTAGAATTTAGCGGGACCTGGCTCTCCCACCACAACCAAATATCCTGACCTTACAGGAACACCCGAACACCTGCGAATCAGGAAGTGTAGGATTGAAGGGGCCATTATAATAGGACTTTATCATTCAGTTCTGAAGGTTCTTTTTTTTGATGACAGGTCTACTTTAGGAAATAAGCGTTGCATGATACAGCAAGGAATTCTCACATCTGACTCGGGGTCAGATACAGGTTCTGTGTAGCGCTCTCACCAGGAGATGTTAGTCACAGCTACACTGTCTGCAGAGCTGAGCAGAGCCACGGCCTCCAGAGTTCTGAGATGGTGGGGGGAAGAGCTTCCAGTGAAGGGGTGGTTTGTTGATGGGGAGACAGGTAAGCTTCTCAATAAGACTAGATGAGGCCTAGCATAGTTGACAGAACAAAAGAAGCAAAATTCTTTTCTTATAAATACACTTTCATTCTCAGTGTCCTAATCATATTTTATATGTCACTACTTTGTTATCTTACAAATATCCTCAATGTAGTCTCTATAGTTTTAAGAAAGAACAGTTTTATCCTGGAACCTTTAGGAAACAGAATTAACCATCTTTTTAATAGTATTTTTCAATGTCATCTTTTAAGGAGAAGAATATAATGCTGAATATTTAAGATCTTATTAAGATTTATAATGAGATGTTATTAGGGTCCCAAGTAGCTATGTGGCATTTTTGGATCTATTAAATACCTGGATGAGACAAGGACTAATTCTGGAAAAGTTAGTGTGAAGCTAATTTTAGCTGGTGTTTTGGGACCTGTTAAAATACTCAGGTGAAACAGGGACTAGTTTTAGCTAAGAAAGCCTCAACTGACAACTGAATTGTATTTCAGACAAAAATGCAAAAGAAAAAAAAAAACAAAAACCTAACCAAATACAACTAGTTATAAGTTGTAAAAAACAAAAACATGTATAACAGGAATGAAGGAGAAGAACAAAGGGACCTCCTTCCAGTCCTGGTTCCTGAAGTGCCAGAGACCACATTACTACTCCACACGATAACCTGAAAGCCATTCCCATTACCAGGCTCAGCATCCTGCTTGACCAAAATTGTAACCCAGGACAAAAGAACTAGATCTCTAATTATACGGATTTGTCAACTTTTCCCCCAGATGTACTTCTGTTCCTTAGCACAAGTGGGATCAGCAGAGAGCAGGACACATGCCCACAGCTGATGCAAGAAACCTGATGGTGTGTATACATGTGCCACACAAGGATCGTGTGGCAGACATGGTAGCACAAGCCCATAGCTCCAGCTACACAGGAGCTAATGCAGGAGAAGTACTCAAGTCCAGGAGCTCAGGGCCAGCCCAGACAACCTGTCTCTTAAATTAATAAAATAAAATAAAAATCATTGTAAAGTGTATACCAGTGGGCCCCCATGTGTTTTGTTAAAAAAAAGTTCTAGGCTGCGGGTATAGTTCAGGGGTAGGGTGCTTGCCTAGCATACCTGAGGCCCTAGGTTCAATCCTCAGCACCACAAAAACAAAAACAAAGAAACAGTATGCTTCTGTTAGGGATGGTGGCACGTCTGTAACCTCAGCACTCACAAGGCCCAGGCAGGAGGAGAGCAAGTTCAAGACCAGCATGGGCTACATAGTGAGACACGGTCTACCCTGTCTCAACCCTCCCTCCCCACAAGTATGCTTTCGTTTGGACAGATATGTTTACCAGCTAGGGTGTAGCCTGCTAGTACATGAAGATTCTAAAGGTCTGATATGGCACTAAAACAAACATGCTGGTAGTATTTTATTTTGTAGTACTAGGGTGCTGAATCTAGGTATTGTGCATACTTTGCGAGCACTCTGCCACTAAACTGCACCCCAACCCCCATTTTTACTTTGTAAATTGAGACAGATCCTTGCTAAGTTACCCAGGCTGCCTCTGGCTTGAACCTGTGATCCTCCTGCCTCCCCTTCCTGAGTTGGTGGGATTATAGGGGTTTGCAACTACATGTGGCATGTTGGTAGTATTTCAAATGGTAACTTTTAAAATTGGCAAGTATAATATCTGTCAATGGGCAGTAATAATGCTGTTCTTGTGAGCATCTAGAAAAAACTCCCTAAAGACTATCTAGAAATCTCAAAAGATTTCTTTCTACATTCAAAACCAAAGATGCAAGGCACTGAAAGTAGGAGAAAGTTTCCATTTTTTGCAATAAGTGTGAAAGCTTTATGCAAGAACATAAAGGCTTACTGGAATAAACTTGGAAAAAGAAGTAAAATTATATATATGAAACTGGTTTTAAAAGCAGGTATTCAAATTTAGAATTAGTTACAGAACTGAGAAGAACTATGTCTAAGTTTGTTTGTTGTTTTTTCTTTTGGTGCTGGGGATCAAACCCAGGGCCTCAGTGCATACAAAGCACTCTACCAACTGAGCTAAACCTCTAGCCCGTCTCTGAGTTTTATAGTTAAGAAAATTCAGACTTAGAAGTGATTTCATCAGGAACTTTGAATTTTATAGCTAGACAACAGAAGGGCAGAATGACACCCTCATCTTCCCACTTGACCCACATGGGAAAAAGTACATGGATTTAAGGATGACCTCTGCTCAGCTACCCTGATCCTGTCTCTGATGTGCCTCACCTCCCTCACCCTGAGGTCTGTCTACATGGGGCGGCCTTGCCCTGCATGCTTTTAAGCCCACTACCCTGGCCTGGATGATATTTGCTAACAAGTGATAGGCAGAGCTGCTTCTGCTCCGGTAAACCTCATGGAAATGACTGAGACACACCTGAGTGCTGCTGAGGATCAGGGAAGCCAACTGTCAGGGAGGCAGGAGCAGCCCTGTAGGAGGGCCAGACTGATCTGAGCTTGGAAAAGATACCTAAGGGCCCCAGGCTAAGTGGGCCCACATTCAAGGCCCTGAAGGAGGTGCACAGCCATCCCTGAGCAGAGTGGGCTGTGGGACAAGCAGGCCAGGGCATGTGAAGTCGAGGGAGTGACTAGAGGAGGGACACAGCGCGGGTGAGGGGGTAAAGATGAGTGAGTGTGGGAGAGTAAGGGCGTGTTAGAGAATGAGTAGGAGAAATGTGTGCGTGAGATCGTGTGCATCTGAAAGAGAGACAAAGTGGGACACAACAGGAGTAGGAGAGGAGGGAGGGGACAGGCACGCATGCGAGGATGAGAGAACAGAGGGTGTGAAAGAGCACGAGAGGACGAGCACATGAGAAAGGAGGAGTGTGTGAGAACAGGGTTTAGAAAGAGCAGCCTGGAAAGTCTTCACAGGCACACGAGGGAGAAATCGCTGGGAGGAATGTGACCGGGCCGCACTTTGGAAAGTGCCTTCGGAAAAGCAACTAAAATTAGCTGCCCCGTCCTGCCCTTCCCAGGACTCATGCTCGGACAAAGGGAACTAGAGCCCCTGGGTGACTACATCTCTATTTCTGGAAACTGAGGATCAAGCGGAACGTGTGTTTCCAAGCACAGGAAGTCATCTGTGAGCTGTAGTGGAAGCGCAACATGGTGATTGTAAAAGTAAGCCAGTTTCACCTGGAACAAGACAAACGTACGTACAGATTTTATGAACACCACAGAGATGCCCTTCCTTTCTTTGCTTCCAAAGATTTCCTTCTATAGATGGCGCTGTCTGAAGGATGCAGCAGGTGATCCAAGTCACCTGGGAAGTCTGTTGAGAATGCAAACTGATAGGGGTTGGGGATGTAGCTCAGTGGGAGAGTATGGTACTCACCTAGTATGTGTAAGGCACCGGGTTTGATACTCAGTACCATAAGAAAAAAACAAGAACAAAAAAACCTAAGAACCACTGGGTACGGTGGCGTATGCCTGTAATCCCAGCCACTCAGAGGCAGAGGCAGGAGGATTGCAAGTTCGAGACCAGATGCAAATATGAGGCCCTGGGTTCAACCCTCAGTACCGCAAAAAAAAAAAAAAAAAAAAAAAAAAGCAGGCAAACTGACGGCCCCACTACCCTCTAGCGGTCAACACCCTCCCCAGTGTTTTATCTAGTAGATTTGAACGGGTGGTAAAATTCAACACTGTCTTCTTTATGCTTTAAAGTCCAGGGGGTTCCAGCTCTTATTTAAGGCGGGGAAAACTGGACAGAGTACACTCGGTGGCGTGCGAGGGCTGGGGTTCAGGCTTCCACTAGCTTGGTATGCCTCCTTGCAGGCAGTGTGGAGGCAGAAGAGGTGGAAGTGGGACATGTGCAGGAGCATAAGGCCCTACAAGGGCGGGTGATGAGTCCAGCTTACACTCTAAAGAAATGCCAAAAGGTCAGCCAGGCGGGGTGGCGCACACCTGTAATCCCAGCGGCTCAGGAGGCAGAGAAAGGAGGATCGCAAGTTTGAGACCAGAGGCAGTCTGCATAATTTGGTGAGACCCTGTCTCAAAAAAAGTAAAAAAATGGGCTGGGGGTGCAGCTCAGTGGTCCAGCACTTGCAAAGCATGCAAGTGCAAAGCCCTGGGTTCAGACCCACCAGTACTGGGAAAAAAGAAAAAGAAAAAACGAGGAGAAATGCCAATGGACGCCTGCCAGGTACACAGACAGGATCAGTAAGAAGGGGAACAGCCACCACAGAGGCCCAAAGAAAGCACCACCCCCTCCACCTTAAGGAAGAGAGGCCCCTGGAGGAGGGAATTACTACAGGAGAGGACCCACTGCAGCTGGGGAAGAGGTCCCTTGGGAGTGTGACATGACACAGTCCCAGCCCAGCCCATCCTGCACAAGACCCACTACAGACACACAGCACAAGGAGCAGAGACCTCCACCCTGAGAACCAGGATGGACCAAGACCAGTGAAGGTGGGGCAAGACTGTCCAAAATAACAAGAGACGTCAGATCATAGGTCCAATAAGCGCAGAGAAAACTTAGCAGGAACAGTCCCCCAAGCTCCCAGCTACCTCAGGTATGGTCTGAATCTCTGGGTGCGGCTGTAGATTTGTCTGTGAGGCCGAGAGGATGGGCTTTTCTAAGTCCCTCCACACTGCGACCCTCTGACCCGCAGCTCTGGTCGAGCTGAACAGCAATGAGAGGGAAGAAGGAGACGAAAGAATTATGTATTCCAAGGAGTGCTGCAGGGGCACATTTTGGCAATGTGGGATGGAGAAGCAAAGATAGTCCCAGGAAGAGAGAAAAACAGGACAAGAGTTACAGGCAGTTACAAACGTGTTTCATCTCTGGTTCCAGTGTGTTTCTGAGATTCAACTACAGCCCCTGTAGACGTTCACGAGACAGTAAGAAACACAAATTTTATTTTTTAAAAAAATCCCTCTCCTTCTCTAATGCCCCTTTTCCTTAAAATACTTGAATTTCTGTAATCCTGGGCTAATAGGATTCAAGTTCTTCTCATAATTACCCTAACAGGAAAATATTATTTTTAGCTGGGTGCTGTGGACCACACCTGTAATCCCAGAGACTCAGGTGGCTGAGGCGGGAGGATCTTGAGCTCAAGGTCAGAGGTAGCCTGCATAACTTAGCCAGACCCTGTCTTCAAATTAAAAATGTAAAAAGGGTTTGGGGGTACAGCTCAGTGGTGGAACACATGCCTGGCATGTGTGAAGTCCTGGGTTCAATCCCCTCAGTACTAAAATAACAAAACAAAACAACTCAACCAACCAACCAAACAAAAAGCCCTCATCTAAACAAATCCACAAGGAGAAAGACAGGTAAAGAAAGGCTGGTTTCGTATGGGTCTCCGGCACGGTGCTTGTGAATCATCTGGAGTAAAAAACAATAAAAAGTCCTCCCAGCCATAGTTTGCAGCAGGGTTAGGAAGAATTACTCAGGAGCTAGCAGTAAATCTGTTCTCATATTTTCCAGTTCAAAGTAACTGAAAAAATTCCCTTCCCTCTGAACGTGTACAGTGGCTTCACTCACCATATAAGGAAATGGGCAATTCTGAACTTTTCAGCTCACCCTTCTCTTCTGGGCACTAAAATTCCATTTGGAAGTAAATACTGTAATGCTATTTTACAAGTAAAGTCATCTGTGGAAGGGCCGAACTGAGTAAGGGTACTGCTAAGGTCTGAAGAAGACTAAAAGATTTGGATTTTGTTACATTCTTGGGGGAAAAAAAGAAAAAGAGAAAAACATCTTTCTCTAAATTGTTAAGAATGTCCCTAGTCAAGGATGATCTTGTCTCCAAGGCCAAGACAACCCCCAGGGGTCAGTCTGCACCTTGGGAGGACTGCCCTAATACCAATGGCATTGCAGACAGTGACAATCAGAGGCTGCAAGAGCCCAGGTAAAGAGAACGAGTCTGTCTGGTAGGAATAACAAACAGCTTTATTGTCTTATTTTTTTCCCTAATCCTAAGTATTGACTACTTTTAGCAATAACTTATAAATACGTATCTAACCCTGTGAAATAATAACATTATGGTTTATGTAGGAGTTAGAACATCAATCAAAAGTCTTTATGCCATTTAAAAACACAGTACACAAAGTTATACATGTAGTTCTTCAAACACACACACAAAAGGAAAGGAAATGCATCCAAAAGATAGGAGTGCTCATCAAGGGGGTCAGGGGAAAATTCTGAGTGTGGCATGACCACCAAGTGTTTAGGAATGTAAGTTCTGTATCAGACTCATCCGGGTCTTTATGTAGTCTCCAACACATATGCCTTGTGTGGCTTGGATAAATAAGACTCTCAGTCTTAGCTCATGGTCAGTAAAAGGATCCAATATTTACCTTTAGAGGTATGAGGATCAAGTAAGCAAATCCCCATGAATTGTACTCAGTGTTAAATAAAATGTTAGCTAAGACCTATTTTTTTTGAAAGTCTGTGTTTTCAAATTATCTGTAACACATTAAAGAACTTTTATTTAAACAAGTGATGAAGTCTTCAGTAAAACATAAAGCAGTGAAAATCTCACAGGATTCATGCATAAGAAAGGCAAAAAAGTGAGGTAGGAATGGTTTTCTCTATTCTTATATCCACGTTCTTGACAGGAACGGGCAGAGAAACCTGACACACACATGGACTTACTGGTTTCCTCAGGAAGAAGAGGGACAAAGCTCCAACTAAAGGCATGTCTCCAATCAGTGGCTCCAGGATCACTCGCATTGTCCCATGGATCTGAGCTCAGACAGGAAACCAGAGTAAGTCAGAGAACACAGTTCTGTAGGGTCACCTGGTGATTTTCAAGCATCTGAGTTCATGTTTTTCCCAACTACAATCACAAATGCACACTTATTTCAAAAATCTTCTCATCTAGTAAAAACTCCACTATTTTCTTTCTGAATATACCTTAAATAACTTTAACATAAAAATACGAAGAACTTACCTGTATACTTTTCACACCAGCTCTACAAAAATATCGTTTGATCTCCAAATCAATCTCACAATTTCCTACAAAACTAGCACACAAAAAAATTCTGCATTACATAAGGTAAGTGGAATTAACTATTCTCCTAATCACCAATTAAGATTAGTAACTTCAAAGTACATAATCGGCATAAAATTACATTAAGGCAACCAATATCAGAACATAGGCAAAATCCGAAAAATGTGGCCAATACAGTACTATTTTGCTGCTCTAGGTTGCAAGCATGCACTGCTACCACATCTAGCATCGCTCCAACACCTATGAACAATCCTCTGCATATACACTTGTTACACATAAAAACGTTAACTAAATTTAAATGTCCAGTTTCAAAGGGAAATGTAAATGATGATATGCCACTTCTGGAACACTTCTGATGGAATGAAGTTTTCATTTGTCTTACAAATTCTTTGTTTAAAACACAAAAATGTTTAGATTTCATTTTACCCCCAATAGATTCCACACCCTTTCCCCCAACCGTGCAAGTGCTTGCTCAGGTGCTACAGGGCTCTGTGATATCATAGGTTAGAAACAACACATCTGTCTGGGGCTTCAGCATTACTTAAGGCACTTCAAACACGAATATGAAACAAATGTGAATTTACTATGACACTGAATGCAAAGTTTGTATCTATTTTCAATGTAAACATGAAGTGCCAAATACATTCTGTATAGGATGGTACAGGATTTGATCCTTATTCTTGGCTCCTGGAAGCAAGGTAACACACTCCAGCCGGGACCTATCTGTGGAGTTTGACAAATACTGGTCCAGGAGCATCTAAGCTGATAAGAAATACAGTAATTAAAGGTATATGGATGAAATTCTTCTAATATTTATTGCACTGGTATTAATACCATAGCTACAGATTTTTCTCATTGTGAATTATTCTCTACCTAGTAAATAAACTTGTTTGGAAACCATCAAAAATTTTACTTTTTTTCATCTAAAACTTAGTCACTTTATTTCCTAATTCTTTCCGATTTCTTCCCCATCTCTACTGCCAATGTAGTCAAGGTCTTTGCCTCAAACACACAAAAACGTAGACTGCATATGCTACTATGACTGCATCTTTAAACTGACATCCACTAGCGATTTATTCAAAGAATTTATTTAGCAAACATGCATGGAATATTCAGTGCTGGGAATGCCAAACAATTGAACAAGGCTTCCATCCTCATAGAGCTTGTCACCAGACCCATGGACTGACCTTCTGGGGCACAGCCCAACCTAAGACATGAGTGGATTTCCAAGGGGCTTGTCTCCAACCTTGCTGACAAGCCTCCTGGGGCACAGCCTAACCTAAGGTACACAAGGGTCTCTTTTTTTATTCCACTGGTGACAACAGTGCTTGCGTAAATATCAAATATTTTAAAGATGCAGACTTTTCCATATTAGATCATTGTTGTTGTTAGATGACATCGAGTCAGTGTCTGACTCATGTCGACCCTGTGAACAACAGACAAAACACTACTGTCGGTGCTTCTCTGCTATTCATAGCGTTTTCAATGGTAGATTATTTTAAAGAGTGGGTTGCCAGGCCCTTTTCCTAAGCCTACACCACCTGGTGTTCCCAGGCAGTCTCCCATCCAAGTACTAACCAGGCCTGACCCTGCTTTAGCTTCTGATATCTGACAGGATCAGAGGCCACAGTGGTACAAGTTGTATTAGATTAGAGACATTCAATTTTCCTTTCTAAAATAAGGACAACTGGTACCAACTCTGTACAATTATTATATTAATGTACTTTGGAAACTCACGGATGCCAAAAAGTAATCTTTAGTCCAGGATCACAAGAGAAACACACCTGAGTCCACAGCACCGAGTATTCACCAGGCACACAGTGACCTGTTAGGCCTTGCTGTCATTTGGATCTAAAATGTCCCTTAAAAGGTAACAGCTTGGTCCCCAGCCCTTGGCACAACTGGGAGGTGGCAGACCTCGAGAGATGGGGCCTACTTAGAAGAAGTCAGGTCACCGTGGGCATGCCCTTGAAAAGGATATGAGGATCCCAGCCTTTTCCTTTTTTTTTTTTTTTTTTTTGTGGTACTGGGGGTTGAACCCAGGGCCTTGCGCTTACATGCTCTGCAAGTGCTGGACCACTGAGCTGTACCCTCAGCCCACTTTTTTTTTTAACTTTTTGAGACAGGGTCTCGCTAAATTACGCAGACTGCCTCTGGTCTTGAACTCGCGATCCTCCTGCCTCCGCCTCCCGCGCCGCTGAGATTATAGGCATGCGCCACTGCGCCCGGTCCTTTTCCTCTTCTGTTTCCCGATTGCCATGAGGTAAGCAGCTTCCTCCGCCTTGTGCTCCATGACCCAAAGCATGGAGGCCAGGTGACCACGGACTGAAACCTCTGAAACGGTGAGCTAAGTAGAGCTTGGGCATTTGTCACAGTGACAGAAAGCTGACTAACACAGGCCTCGTCCAGAATGCAGGAAGCCAGGGTAAGCGCAAATGAGGACAAGAAACAAGAAGAGGCATCTTTATTAAGCTAGGCATTGTACCTGGCAGACCTTCAATTTCCTTTGCTACCAATTTAAAAAACTGTGTTAAACCTAACGAAGAGTTTACCATTCTAACCATTTTATTTTATTTTTGGTTTTCTGAGACGGAGTCTCACTCTGTAGCTGAGGCTGGACCAGGATTTGCTATGCAGCCTAGGCTGGGCTGAAACTCACAGCAATCCTCTTGCATCATCTCCTAAGTGGTAGGATTACAGGCTTTTTCCACCACACCTGGCTCACCTTTACCATTTTAAGGAGTACCTGCATAATGCTGTGTAATCATCACGATCATCTCTCCCCAGAACTTCCTCATCTTGTGAATGAAAGCTCTGTACCCATTAAACACTAACTCCTCCTTCCTCCTGCTCCAGTCCTCGGTGCCCACCAGCCTTTCTGTCTCCAAGAGTTTGATTACACTAGGCTCCTCCTAATAGTGGAATCATACAGTAGTTGTCCTTTTGTTCTGACTTATTTCAGACAGCATAATGTCCTCATGGCTTATAAATATTGTGACATATGACAAGATCAACTACTTTTTCAAGTCTGAATCATGCATGTATGTGCCACACATGGCTTATCCATTTATCCCCCTGTGGACACTTTAGTTCCTTCCACCCAGTAGCTGTTATAATTTCACACACATGTCAGTTAACAGGGCTATGTTCCAAGAAATGCACTGTTAGGCAATTCTGTCACTGTGTGAACACTACCAGGTGTACTTACACAAGGTCACCACGAGATATACCCTTATGTGACTATTGTCCCATAGGCAGCTCGTCACTGACGAAAATGTTTGTACACAGCACATGACTGTAATGATGCTAAGAACAGGGGTACGCAAACGTCTGCTTGAGTCCCTGTTTTCATTCTTTGGGGACTACACATGGCATGGTTTGAGTGTGTCCTCCAGAAGTTCATGTGTTGAAACCTCAATTGACCAGTGCAGCAGTGCGGTGAGGCAGGACCACCGGTAGGTCTCTGGGTCATGCGGATGGAGCTCTTGTGGGAATGGGTTAGTTATGAAGCAAATCCATCTCTCATACTCTCACTCCTCTGCACACACCTATGCCAGCCTTTCCACTCTCCACCTAGAAGTGATGCAGCATGTGGCCCTTATGCAGCTGCCTGATCTTAAACTTCCCAGCATTCAGAACTGTGAACCAAAATAAATCTTTCTGTCCTTAATGAGTCACTCAGTCTCAGATAATTTGCTATAGGAACATAAAATGGACTGACAATATAACAGGAGAATTGCTAGATCACACAGTAATTTTATTTTTAAGGTTGTGAGGGACTGCCAAACTGTTTTCCACAGCAGCTGCACCATTTTACATTCCCACCAAGGGTTGTAGTTTCTCCACATCCTCATTAACACTTGCTATTTCCTGGTTTGTTGATAGCGGTCATACTGAGAGTGAAGTAGCATCTCCCTGTGGTTTTAATTTGTATTTTCCTAATGATTATGATGTTGAGTATCTTTTCATGTATGAGTTGTGTATCTTCCCTGAAGAAATGCCTGTTCAAGGTTTTTTTGCCTATTTTTGTTGTGTTTTAAGAGTTCCCTCTATATACTGGATATTAATCCCTTATCAGATTTATGATTTGGGGACTGCATTAAGTATGTAGATTGCTTTGGGCAGTACTGCCATTTTGACAATATTAAGTCTTGCAATTCACAAATATGGAGTATCTTTCCATTTATAGGCATAGTCTTTAATTTCTTTTAGCTGTATTTTATAGTTTTCATTGCACAAGTCTTTCACCTCCTTAGTTAAGTTTATTCCTAAGTATTCTATTCACTTTGATTCTATTAGAAATGGAATTGTTTTCCTAAGTTCCTTTTTGGGTTGTTTATTATTGTTG
>VMDO01001236.1:125973-221524 GCA_007922755.1 Pedetes capensis
CGATCCCGTCAGATCTCGGAAGCTAAGCAGGGTCGGGCCTGGTTAGTACCTGGATGGGAGACCGCCTGGGAACACCAGAAGCTGTAGGCTTGGGAGAAGGACCTGGCAACCCCCTCCCAAAAATCAATCTGCCATTGAAAACCCTATGAACAGCAGAGAAGCACTGACAATAGTGTTGCCCCTGTTGTACAGAGGGTCGCTATGAGTCGGATACCAACTCGACGGCACCTAACAACAACATTGTTGTTGTGGTTGTTGCTAGGTGCCATCTAGTTGGCATCCGACTCACAGTGACCCTACATACAACAGGCGAAACAGTATTATTACTGCTTCTCTGCTATTCGTAGGGTTTTCAATGGCTGTTTTTTGGGAGTGAGTTGCCAGATCCTTCTCCCAAGCATATCGCACCTGGTATTCCCAGGTGCTCTACCATCCAAATACTAACCAGGCTCGACCCTGCTCAGCTTCCGAGATCTGACGGGATCGGATGCCACAGCAGCACAGGCATGTTTGTTGTCAGTGTAGAGAAATTAAATTGATTTTTGTGTGTTGACATTTGTGTGTTGACATCTTGCTACTTTGCTGAATTACTTTGGAGGATGGCTTTTCTTTTCTTATCTAACTGCTCCGGGTAGAACATTTTTTATCACAGAAGAATACTGAATTTTGTTAAATGCCTTTTCTGCATCAACTGAGAGAACCATGCAGGTTCCCCTTCCTTTGTTAATGTGGTATATTGCATTCTGGGAATAAATTCTATTTGGTCATAGTATATAATCAATATGCTGCTAAATTAGGTTTGCTAATATTTTGTTGAGAATTTTTGCATCAATGATTATGATAGATATTGAGTGGTTTACAGTTTTCTTATACTATATTTAATTTCTTTTATTTAACTCATTTTATGAATGGCAATTATCTAAGCCATTAGGAACTAAGACTCAAAGTTAATAACATTTGGATCTCCTGGAAGAATTGTCAAATTCCAAAAAATAACAGGTAAGAAGCAGGCTCATTATATCCTCCTTCTTCTGAGTATAGGTAATTGTCATTATATGTCACTAACCCTTACATAAATACAACACAAATAAAAACTTACCTGATCTGAAGGTCCAAAATAATTTGTCTTTTGTCTACATTTTCAGTATACACCTTCACACCATTAACTCTGAGGGGCTGAAACAAGAAGTGGCCTATTTTAAAACACAGGGAGGCTTAAAAAAGAAAAAAACTAAAACTTTGCAATGTAGTATGAAGGTGACAAGAATAAGCTTTAGCATTCAGATTGTAGGCAATAAAATTCTGCTTTCATAACATACTAGCTATCTTTCAGCATGTTATCTAACTTTTGTTCCTCAGTTTCCTCTCCTAGAAAATATAAACAATAATGGCACTTACCTCATGAGATTATTGTGAAGTAATATAAAGGATATAAAGAACTAAGCATATCACCCGGCATACAGTGAATACTCAATAAATGTCAGGTGTTATTGCTGCTGTCAGCACATGTAATACAAACTTTTGCTTTCTTTTCCAAGTCTTTTACCTCCCAAGTGCTGGGATTATAATTATAAGTATGTGCCAAGATGCCTGGCCTTCATCTTGTGAAATTTAATTTGATCCTTTCCCTCTACTCAATCCTAACTACACTCTCTGATACAAAATTCCCTTAATTTTTTCCTTTATGTGTTGCAATTTTTCATTTCTTAAGATTTTCACAAAAATGGGGCTTTTGAGTAAATAAAAAAGACAAACTATAGCCAGGTGTGGTGGTGCATGCCTGTAATCCCACCAACTTGGGAGGTGGAGGGAGGAGGATTGCAAGTTCAAGAGGCACCCTGAACAACTCAGTGAGACTCTATTTCAAAAATTAAAAGTAAAAAAAAATTAAAAGTAAAAAAAAAAAAAAGGGCTAGGGGTGCAGCTCAGTGGTGGAGCACTTGCTTATTAGCATGCTTGAGGCCCTGGTTTCAACTTCTAATTCTGTAAAACAAACAAAAACCTACAAAAAAGGAAATTTGCCATGATTAATTTAAATATGGGGCTGGGATTTAGCTCAGTTGGTAGAGCGCTGCTCTGCGATCTCTGAAGCCCTGGGTTTGACTCCCAGGACCACAAAAATGGGAGAAGGACATAGCAATCCACTCCTGAATCAATCCCAAAACAATCAGCCACTGAAAACCCTGTAAGGGTAGCCATGAGTCAGACACAACTCGACGGCACCTAACAACAACAATTATTTAAATAATCTTGAAGCTTTCATTAGAAGTGATACTAGCAACCAGTAGATTTCCTTTACATATGATATGATCCCACTACCAAAATCTCTCTCCTTTCACCTACGTAATGAATGTGATTCTATAATCTAGCACCAGTGTTTTTAGTTGTTCTTTCAACATCTTGAGAGGGCTAAAAACATTAAGCTTCTTGTCAATTACTGGACTTTAGTGAGAATTTACATTCAAACTCTAAACATGAGACGACGTCTGAATTCTATCAGAAGCATATGGGGTAGAAAGGTATGTTATGGAAGGCAAAATAAACAATAGAGAAATCTCTCAGTGAGGGCTGAGCTGGCCAGAACACAGGAAACACGAAGGTAAAATGTTGGCGCCCCAACAGGCTGGCAAAGGCAGCATTTAAGGTGGGGAGGCGGATTTTGAGGGAACCACAGACAGGCCGGTTGGTCCTCTTGGTGAATAATTTCCTCCAGAATCTGTGGAAGGGCTAAAGGTGTTTTTATGTCTTCACAGCAATCTTCCTCAGTGCATAAGGACGGACAATGAAGAAGGAACTGACCTGCTGACCCACATCCACCTTCGTGAAGCTGAAGGTGCTGAGGTGAGTGTTTGCTCCCCGCACGGCTGGCTCTATGGTTTCTCGAAACAGCTTCTCTATAAATTGGCAAATAAAAGGCCACATGTGCTTTACGGTCTGAAAGGAAATAGAACTTTTGCTAAATATTTGTTGTAATATAAGATATACTGGAGTCATCATGAAAAATTATATTCCTGTAGTTGATTAGAATATTATTTTGAAAAATAAGAGGGAAATTATTTTTTACTTTAAAATTTAATCTACTTTAAAAACTTATTACAACAATAAACTACTGATTAGCTAATATTCTACAGAAATTACCACAGTTATTTTGGTTAAATATTCTGTTTAAGCACGTCAGCACACGCTTAATGACCGCTAAAAATCCTGTAGTTCCAACTCATTGTGTAGATCTCAGTAAGGACGCATGAATGTTTTCAGCAACACACTAACTTGCAGTGTTATAGGTGATTATTACCTAGATTTCTCACTATATAACCACAGAGATGTACAAAATACAGCTCAAGGGGTACTGATCCAAAAATGTATCTTTAAAAAAAATTATAGATTGCTAGCGCTGGGCGCGGTGGCGCATGCCTATAATCCCAGCGGCTCAGGAGGCGGAGGAGGGAGGATTTCAAGTGTGAGACCAGAGGCAGTCTGCATAACTTAGCGAGACCCTGTCGCAAAAAGTTAAAAAAAAATCGGCTGGGGGTGCAGCTCAGTGGTCCGGCATTTGCAAAGCACGCAGGCACGAGGCCCTGGGTTCAACCCCCAGTACCACAAAATAAAAAAAAAAAAATTATAGATTGCTAGTTTTCTTGGGAGTTATTTCCTTCATCATACTAATGTTTCCAGAATTTCCTCTGTGATTACTATTAAACAGACTTGGGTACTCTCCATTCAGGAAGGACGACACCAGGCCAGAGAGCAATGCAATGTGAGCACACTATGTCCTCTTGGGTAACGACACAGTTCTCCCTCTTTCGAGAGAATCAGAGCATTCTGCTTGTGACTGAGTTCTCTGGGGAGTGGAAGCCAGCCCACTGCAGCCCAAAGAACTCCAATGCGCCAACGCTGAAATCTCCAAATATGGAAAGATGGTCTCTCATCCTCTAATTCCTACTGATAGCTGGTATTTGGAATATTCTAGTCTTACCTTATTTAGCCATTCTGCTCTTTCAGTGTCTGGAAAATGAACCTAAGAGAAAAAAAATACACACATGACTTACTGACTCCAGACAACTGTAAATAAAATGTCCTGCAACCTCTTTTGCATATGTTTATTTTGGTATTAAGTATTGAATCTAGGGCCTCACACATGCTAGGCAAGTGCTCTATCACTGAGATGCACCCCCAGCCCCTTTTTAATTTTTTATTTTGAAACAGGGTCTAAGCAGGCTGCCTCTGGCCTGGAACTCATGATCCTACTCTCAAGTTGCTAGGATTATATGCCTGTGCCACCCAGCTCTTTCATATTCCTATCGTTTATCCTGTGTTTATATAATATTTCTTTAAGACTCTCAGCTCGAACACTCAGGAGCACTGTCTCTGAGGAGGGAAGCTGAAATGTGTGGCATCTAGCTCGACACATTCTCAGAACTTTGGGACAGAAGAGCTGAGTGCCAGTGAATGCCACCAGAGCCTTCTCTACCTTCCACTATCCAGAAGGGCATTCTTTGGCATCCAAAACATCAGAGTACACAAAGTTGACCTCTTCCTTTTAAAAAGAATCATTGTTAACATTGCCACCATTATGTTTTAGAAATCTAGAAGTAGAGCCTTCAAATTCCACCTCTCTTTTGCTGTCCTCTTTCAGCCCCAGCCAGATGCCTTTCCATTTGAGTCTCCCCTCCACACAATCCCTGGCTCTCTCCCAAATGCATAATATATTTCTCCATGGGTAGGGCCGGTATAGTGGAGAAGTGTTTCAAAAGATAAAAAGAAACTTACTTAGAAAAAGAGTGAAAAAATATTTTCCCTGCTGTTAGATGTAAAATAAAACATCCTTGCAGGAGAAGCCTAGTGCCGTTTTTGCCTACAGATAAGGAGCTTTCAAAGGAGGAAGAACACACAGGACACCCTAATGCTGTGAAAACACATTTTTGATCTGGAGATAGAGCAGCTCCCAGGAGAGTTTGTACTGGCGACTGAGAAAGTTCTAGATGTCTAGAACTTTCCTAAGCTACGAAGAGCCCGAGCCAAGAAAAGCCCCCATTTCACGCTCTAGCCAGGAAAATAGGACCAGGCTTGGGCCCAGGAGCAGGTAAGATATATTTTCAAGTGGGGTCTAAGAAGGTATCTCTGAATTCAACTCCACCTCTTATGCTGGAACATGAGAACAAGCCACAGAAAACGGGGCCTAGCAGCAGCCAACCTCTGGTCCCAGAGAGCCAACTATCAGAACATGAACCATGCCACAGAAGACTTGCAGCCCTGGAATGACTCTGCTCCCCTCAGGCCTCAGCAGGAGGTGGGGTGTTAGGGGTTCCTTGTGGTCCACAAGCCTAAGCAGGCCTTATGTCCTTGCAACACATTAAGTATTTACTTTACTTGAACCATGAGGTAGGCTAGAGTAAGTCAAAGTAGATTATTTCTAAATTAAGTTAGCTGGAATCCATTCTGAAAAACAAAACAAAAACCACCATAGGGGTGGGGCTGGTATTGAACTTGAGCTCCTCAGCAGGAGATGGAGGCTTGAAGCCGACTGAGAAACCACAAAACATTCGAGAAGCCACAGAGAAGTCTGACGTGCTTTAGTTTGGGACATTCCTCTCCACTCCCTCTGCAGCCACTGCCTCTGCATGCCCCACTGCCTCTCCATGCCGCTCAGGACTCTCTGTGCTCTTCAGTACTCTCTGCAGCCCACCCTCTCCATACGAACACCAACCTCTTCTTACATTCGGTGCTGTCAGAGGAGGTTCTTAAAGCTTCTACGTAATAATGGGACCACTATTCAATCATATCAAAGTTACATGGGATTATATCATAGTGATATTGTGTGCATGCCTCAGTCTGTGTCCCGTTATCTCCACCTGTTTACATTCTGATAATGGTCACCCTGATCTGGCCTAAACAGTGGCAACCTTCCTGATTAAGATAATGGCTTAGAAGTTGGGAAAGGCAACACTCATAAAGACCAGGGAAAAGAGAACTGCTAGAGATGATCATTTAACTCAAGAAGATGTGCTTCTGTCACCACGGAGGGGAGAATTTTGACCCAGGCGGAACTAACGTACAAGAATACATTGCTCTTAGCCCCCAGGAACAGGAAGAAATTTGGAGATTACAGTGAAGGAAAGTGGAGAGCTTGGTAGACTTATCAAACAAGGTCACAAAATTATGTGCAATTCATCTGTAACAGTACTTCACCATTTCTTTTCATCACTGCAAAGTGGCTCAACGCTCTAAAAGTCAGATTAGGAATGGCATGGGTAGCTGCCACTCAAGGGTACATGGAGCATTAGAGCAGCTGTTTAGCCACGGCCCCTCTCAGCTTATTGTGAGGCTATCTTCTTTTCTTTCCCCTCCCTCTGAATCCAACCAACCACTGGTGGCAAGAGAAAGAAAGGCAAATACTGAGCACCTTCCATTTGGTGACTGCTGAAGTTCTCCACAGGTGTGCCTGTTCTTTAGTTTCAGAGTAAATACCAAATAACATCTCTGCTGGTGTCTACCTAACAACTGAATACATCTGTCCTCTCTTTGATGTCTGATTGTCTACACCTGTTTACGGTGGACGGCCTCTCCTTGCTGCCTGTCCAACTACACTAAATTTGCTACTAGAAATTATTCTAGAAAACAAGAATTTCATTTCGATCTACCTTACTCAAGACCTTGGGCGTTTACTTATCAAACAGTTCAACTTCCTCAGCTTGACCTTCAAAGACAGCATGATCACATGTTCTCTAGTTCACGACTCAGGGACCTCATTTTTGCCACACTCCTGCTGAATCCAGTCAAGGCAGCCATGGCTGCTGACACAGAACGGGATCTTCTCCGCTTACCTTGCACCTTCCCTGCTTCCTCCTCCTGCCAGCCCTTCCCTAGGAGCCAGCATGCCTCAGTTTCAACAACTCTCCACATGAGACATGGTCAGAGTTCAATCATTCCTCCAGCAGCAGCACCTTAACTCTCTACTTTCCACAAATCTGCATTTGTCTCACCACCATTCTGAATGCTCGCCAAGGGCGTCAGGTCAGCACCCTCACCTCCTGCCTCCAAGCCTATGCCTTATAACTTCTGGATCAGGTAAATGGGCCCGTCTTCTCAAGAACTCCTATTCATATGGAATCTACAATTTAATTTACCAGTGGGCCCAAAAGTATTGGTGTTAGTCCTTATATTTTTCAGTCAGTACACTATACCAAATTCATATTTCCAAATATCACCAAATGAATTTCTATCTTCTTAAAAAAGCCTTCAAATGATAAGAAAGTACTATGCATGGTAGTATAAGATATAGCCAGATTTTCCAAACAATAAAAGTAATTAATAGGAGCCACGTTCTTAAAATACTGTTTACATATACACACACATATAGAAACACATTTTGTAGGTTACTACACATGTCTATGAATATACAGAGGAGTATATGAATATTTACCAAACCAGTAACTAGGAGGATGAGTTTGATCTTTTTTCTCTGTATTTCCATGCTTTTGAATTCCATATGAGAAGTAGTATAAATTATTTCTCTAATTACTGCTATAACTTAAGATTAAATTTAACAAAATGCTGCAAGCTGGGTTTAGGCAAGAAGAAAGTTCCAGGCCAGCCTGAATTACACAGAGAAACACTTTCTCAAAACATACAAAAAAACAAAAAAAACCCAAAACAAACAAAACCCTAAATAAAAGTTTCTAACATAGAAGTACTATTTGTACAAAATAAACATTATGTGAAAAAGGAATTTTCATAAATTAATACACTTTATTTATATTAGAAGAGAATAATACTTGGAAATAGGATTCTCTTACAATGTAAGTAACCTGTTTCAAATGTGATAGAAAACTTCGGATACAGCAGATTTAAGGGCAAAGCGCAGCAATGTTGACCTTGCTACCTGGCCTTCCTGTTCTGAACGAGGACCTTCCTCCCCAACACGGGCTTCTCCAGGCTGCCAGTGTGCCTGGGCATTTCCACCCTGTCATGCTTGAGGCCAGCAACCCCTCCAGCTAGATGTCCACCAGGGCCAAGGATCAGGACAAAAAAGCTTCTCCTCTCAGCTGCATACCAGAACAAGAACCACCACTGACACTTGAGGGTTCTAACTTCAGTCACTGCATTTCTGCCACCAGTCACTGTGTAACCCACTGCTCATATGGTGGCTGTTCTCCCAGAGCTCACAGTATCCAGCATGCAGAGATCTTATCCTAAGCAGGGAAAGGGGCTGCTGTGGGCAGGGACCACCAATGGGAGCACATGGAGAGTAGCATGCTACTCGGACGCCCATCAACATTGTAGAAGATAACATGCATATATTTGGTCTCAGCCCCTGTTCTTACAGCTCCTAAAACCCTTGTAGATAGCAGTGCTAGAACCTTTTGCTCTAAATTTGGTCTTTGATCCTCTGTTCCTGACACAAAGCTCCTAAATTCCTTGGAATTTCCCAGGTGACAGGAGCATCTCTTGTTCTAATCAAGTGACTCTTGGTGGGCTCTTGGTTAGCTTGAAGGTGGGGACTGAATGTGATGAGAAGGTTGGAACTTCCAGCCCACTCCTCTCCCCATCTTTGCAGCAGGGGCAGGAGCTAAAGGGTGGGCTGATCGGTAAACCATGATGATTTAATAAATTGGGGCTACCACTCCTGAGGCAATCCCAAAACAATCAGCCATTGAAAATCCTACGAGGGTCGCTGAGTCGGACATGACTTCACGGCACCTAACAACAACTTAATGAAGACTGTCAAAACCCCAAAGGACATGGTTTAGAGTTTCCAGTCGCTGAGTATGTATGGTTGTCTAAAGGAGGGCATGTCAGGAAAAGACACTGAAGCTCTGCAGCCCCTCCCCACGCCTTGCCCTATGTATCTCTTCATCTGACTGGTTGTCTACAGTCTTTGTAATGTTCTTTATGATAAACCAGTAAATGTAAGGGTAGAGTTCAGGCTGTGCCCTTGTCTAAGTTACTCTATATTGTATAGAACAGTAGCTTTCAAGCTGTGTCTTGCCTTGGGTGACTCCATTCTATACAACAGCAGTTTGCTCCATTTTGAGTGCAAATGCTGAGGCAGGATGATTCTGTACTCTGTTTAAGTAAACAACTTCCATCTGTCCATCACAATGAGGCACAGATTGGTAAGTAACTTATTTAGGCCAATAAAAAATGATCAACTTTTAATTTATCAAATTAAGTCAGAAACACATGGAGACATGGGTATATCGGAACCATATCAGAAAAACCAGACCTGTGAACTAACTGCATTCATCAGACCAATGAATGATGCAGCCCTCTCACTGAGATCATATAAAAAAGGGACACCTAACACTGGGGCATGGCAGCACCCACCGACTGGCCATCAGACCATCAACACATGAGCCACAGAATTAACAGGCAAAGAACTTCCGACTCTGTCCCTGGGGCTGCACCTCGGCACCATCCCCTTGCTTGACGCAGCCCATTCTTCAGACCATACCTTGAACCAGCTTTGCTCTAAATCAGCTTTGTGACTGGTCCCATATGTTACTATCTTATCTAACCACATGCATTCAGCTTTCTGCTCTTGCCCTCAGTAAGGCTCCTTCGAATCTTGCAGCTTCTTTAACCCTTTTGTAGCTATTTTGAGATATATATACACATGCATATATGGGTACATATACATACTCCATATGTACATATATGTATGTGTGTGTATATATGGAGAGAGGGTCCCCAAAACACGTATACAACATTTTAAGTATTAAAATTTTAATAATATATATCAATAACAAATGATGAATATGTCACATCTGATTTCTGCAATTATAAGAAATGCTCAAAGTGGTTACCATAGTAATTTGATTCAATTTTAAAAAGTTATACATAGATAACATCTCTTAAAATGTGTATACATTTGGCATCTCCAACGTACATGTATGCATGCATACATATATAATATATATTATTATAGGAAGTATGTGTGATGAGAATTATTAGTTAAGATTTGAATAAAAAGAACCCGTGATTACCAGACTACCAAGTGAAATCAGAAGTACTTGGTGAATTAAAGCCAATGAAATTTACATAGCTTATGAATTTACTGTTATTCAATAAATTCTGACATCATGCAGAGATACAATGTGTCTGTCTATGTTTGACATACTTTGCTCATGACAATAAGTGCTTCCCTGAGTTCTGTGAACAACTCTAAGAAATTAATCAAACTCGAGGTGGGGGACATGGGAAATCCAATTTACACTGATAGGTCAGAAGCAAAGGTAAGGACCTACCACATGTAACTGACATGTGAAGGCAGGTGAAGGCTTGTGGTACAAAGTCCTTAACCTGTGGGATCCCATGCTAATGCCAGGCAGACAATGTGAGACTCAAACTGAATTCTCTAGCTGGTATCTGCTGGAGGATTGCTTGGTGCATGAGGAACCCCCCCCACCAGCACATTTTGGTGACCAGAGGTGAAGTGTTGTATTGAATGCTAGAGTACGAAAGAGTCTGATTTTTCTTATCATTTATGCCAGGCAAAGCAAAGGGAAAATTCTAAATCCCATGCAATTCACTGTGGCTGGACTAGAGATGGCAGAAGGATGTGTAAAGAAACTGCAAGTGCCGGGCACGGTGGCGCACGCCTGTAATCCCAGCAGCTCAGGAGGAGGCGGCGGGAGGATCTCAAGTTTGAGACCAGAGGCAGTCTGCATAACTGGAGCGAGACCCCATCTCAAAAAGTGGGGAAAAAAAAAAAAAGGGCTGAGGGCACAGCTCAGTGGCCCAGCACTTGCAAAGTATGCAGGCGCGAGGCCCTGGGTTCAAGCACCAGTACCAGTACCTCGGAAAAAAAAAAAAGAAAAGAAACTGCGAGTGTGTTCTGGCCAAGCTAAGGGGTGACAGTTTTATTCCACAGGCCATGGGGTGACAGCCAAGCTTTCAGTGGAGAAATGAGTGCGGTTAGTTTGCAAGGATATTCTCTGTACTGCCCAATCTATTCTGGAACTAATAGAGAACCACTTGCACAAACAAGCTCACAATGAAGGTGAGCTGCCCTACATTGTTAGAATTTGTTCAAGATAATTTGGAACATTATAACATCTCCTTGTAGCATCCTAAGGCATTCGATCATTCTGAGGTTTTTAATTTACAAGCAGTTATTTCAAAGAGCTTAAAAAAAGAGAGAGAATGTATCAAATTTAAAGAAAATAAATCTGTTACCAAATTTTAAATTCTGTTCACTAAGTAGAAAATCTGTTTCTCACTAATACATATTCATAAACATTTGCTTATGTTGTACAAAACAATTTAAAGTAGCAAAAAGCATCATAGAGACAGATTGGGATAGAGGAATAATAGAAAACACGTTCTCAAGTCATACAGGAACGTATAACCACATATCATTTAATCTTAAAATCTCATTCTCCAACTGAAAAAAAATCAAATCTCCTTATTTTTAAATTTCAATTATAAAGCTTTTGTATTTATTATTTATATTATCTCTGTGAACCTGAAATAATCACTGTAAGATGATATTCAAGTTTCCATTATGTTTAACAGTTGACACTATCCAAAAAATATTTTTAATGTTATCTTTAAAAAGAACAAAGCTTATTTTAGATTCTAATATGCTATTGATGTTGCTAAAGTTGTTTTATTTAGAAAAACTAAACCAAATATACAAAGACAGAGCACTTAACTGTAGGAGGAACCTTTCATACAATATCTTGTTTAATGCTCGCAGGAACCCTTTGAAGGATCAATGACTCTAACAGAAGATATAACACAGACCAAGGTAGGGGAGCACAGAAAGAGACCCAGACCCAGGGGCTCCGAGCTCCTTCCTGTTACGCCTTGCTAAAATATAAAGAACAAAACAAGTTTATAAAATGATCAAAAATTTCTAATTATTTTCCCATTTCTGAGTATTAACTATAATTTGGAATAACATTTAAAACTGAAGTTAAACAAAGAGAATGACTTTCTACCAACAACATTCCCCCTGAAGACCAATACTAACTGAGCACCTGCATAGGATGGTTATTCAATTCCATGCCCAAGCACTATACAAGCAGCCACAACTACGAATAGCACAGCTGGCACTCTGCAGGGAGGGAGGGGTGCTTTAGAGTCCTATTAGTATCAGGATGTTGAAGCATGCAGTACAGATTAATCCCGTTGACTCCTTTTTAAAAGAAAAACCTAGATTAAGTTTAGATAAGAAAAAGCTAAGAAATTCAAAGATACCATGTTTAATTCTACTGTATTTGAAGTGTCAATGACTTAACACCCTTAAGTAAAATTCAAAAGGTAAATTGATACAATGATCATTTTAGTAACCAAATGCCATTTAAGATCAAATAGTAAATTGGCTAACCCAATTAATTTATTCATATTCTTCTTCATTCCAAGAAAGACTTGGGCTTTTTGCTCAATTCTGAATATCTTTAGGGGCCATGTCAAAACAAAACAGAACAAAATTGTACTTGCAGCAATCACTGGTTGCAATGGAAGAATTTTTTCACTATTTTGGACCACAACCAAGAAGGAGGAAGGAAGAATTTCAATCACTAGGCACAGCAGCTGGTGGTGGGCAGATGCTCAACAGGCACTAGCCTTGCTGTTAGGAGAGCTCACTGCCCCACCTCCATCTCCAACACTTCTGAGTGACCTGGTTATCAATCGCCTGCCGTCTGAAACTTCCTGAGTCATGCTGGAGATCTACAGCAGTCTAACAGACCGAAAGAGCCAAGCAGATAGTTTATTTCCTTGTCTAGGATCAACAGAGTCCAGCAGGGTGCAGTGGGACTCACCTGTAATCCCAGTGACTTGGGAGGCTGAGGAAGCAGGATAACAAGTTTGAAGCCAGAGGCAGCCTACTGAACTTAGCAAAACTTTGTCTCAAAATAAAAAAACAAAAAATGGGCTGGGTGGCTGCTCAGTGGTAAAGCACTTGCAAGCTCCTGGGTTCAACACCCCAGTACCACAACATACATACACATATACATACAAATACACATAAAATCAACACAATCTCAAAAACAGAGTAGATGAGACAAATGAACACGACAGAACCATGATCTAAAAATACCAGAGGCACTTGTTCTTTACTAGTTATTCCACATGATAAAAGCCTCTCTGCAGGAATCCTCTAGCACTGACACACACCTGTGCCCAGATACACAGGCAATTCAAACTAACCCCAGTAGACAGCCTGCAGCAGAGAGTACAGTCTGAGGAGATGCTAACTAAAGACTTTAAAATGTTTAAAATGTTTAATATTGTTTTGTCCGCATACAAATTAGTCTTAAAATCTGAGTGGATGGGGGAGGGGGAAACACATGCAGAAAGTTAAAATTGCCCAGAAAATGTTGGTTCACACACAAAGCAATTCAAGAGAGCCCAAGGTCCCAACATACATAGAGCATCCTCCTGGAGGGCCCAGCACTTGGGACTGCTGTTAAAGGGGGGAGGTTGGGCACCAGCACAGGAGGTGTGAGAACCCATCCGCCCCTCTCTTTCCCACTTGCTAGACCTAACTAGCCAACACCTGCAATTCCCTACCCAGTGCTTCCTAGCCACCACAGACAGGAGCGGCATGTGTCTGCATGGCTGCCTCGCTGCACTGCAAGGGGTTGGGAGCAGAGAAAGGGGCCAGGAGGGAAAGCACGGTGCAGTCCACACACCTTATAGAGTGATGATGGAGGAAAAGGAGTGTGAGGGCTGGCATTAAAACTAATATTGGACAAAACATCAGAGAAAAGGCTGTGAACTTGAAGCCGGGAGTATCTGACAGAATGCCTGTCGCTCCGGCAGCCAGTGGGAGTCCCGCCCCTTCCAGCTGCCTGGCTGTTGGGCACATAGGAAGAAAATGATGGACACCTAAAATGGTCCCTACACTAATCTGTGCTTTCTCATCTTCTCACACTCATGCTTTTTTTTTTTTCTTTTTTATGGTACTGGGGGACTGAACTCAGGGCCTTGTGAATGCTTTGCAAGCGCTCTACCCTTGAGCTGCATCCCCAGCCCATTTATTATTTTTCATCTTGAGACAGGGTTTTGCTAAGGTCTTCAGGCTGTCTCTAGCCTTGAACTTGCAGCACTCCAGTTTCTGCCTCTGAGTGGCTCAGGTTACAGGTATGCACCATGTGACCTGGCTCACTTACACTTCTTTACCCGTTTCCCAAAGTGACTGCCTCTCCTCAAGGTCCTCAATTCCACTCTGCACCTCTACCATCTTCTCCAGAGACCTGGATCAGTATTTATAGAAACTGGAAAATCAGGGACAAGATATCTTAATATTAAATGATACTTCTCTAAGAAAACGCGATGTTTCATCCTGGTAGCTACTTGTATAAAGAAAACAGGGTTCGACATTAAAAGACTATGAAGAAGAGTACCTCTCTGAAAACACCTGCAGAACTTGGAAAAAGCTCTCACAGAGTGTTCAAATCACGGCACAGCAAAAAGAAGTCCACAAAGGAGTTGTTTCATCTATTTCTACTGTACAAAGAAGCAGGCAATCAATTCATTCGCATAGTAAGTAAAGCAATTTATCTCTTCGAAAACCCACAGGCTGATTTTCTCAGTGGTTTGTGTCAACATCATGTGGACTTTGGTTATTCCAACAGAGTAACTGACACACATACAAAATCAATCTATACAGCAATGACAATGCTCAAAATCCATCTTTAAGGCTGTTTCATAACAGGAAACGTTTCCTTGGTGCTTGGTGCTCTTACACTAGGGAGAAGTTTCACTAAGGAATGTGAAGCAGCATTAGTGTCCTGAAGTCTTTGTCCGAGACCACAATAGTGACCACAACCAGTCTTCTATACTCTTACCACACATCAGAGGCCTACCAGAGTTAGGATAAAATAGTGAATTTCCCATGTCATCTTGAACTCTAACAGGTGGAAATAAGGCCTGGCTGCTGAGAACAGACAGTGACCTGAGCAGCAGTGGAGAGCGACAGGTGCAGAGCTCCTTCTGGCTGAAGGAGGGGTAGGGATAACATCGTGCCTCTGGAGTACTGTCTATACAATGCTGGTTTAAGGAGTGCTTATGCTTGATAATTCACAATATTTCTTGCTTATATAAATGACCAATATCCGTTTTTGTAGATTAGGAAATGAGTAAAAGAAAAATTTAAAAACTAGGTTAGTCTCGGTATAACTTCTATTACAAGTTCTCTAAAATATTTAGGAAATGGTTTATTTATTTTTATTTTTTGCAGTACTGGAGGCTATACCCAGGATGTCACATATACCTTCCAGCCCTCTGCTACTGAGCTGCATCCTCAGCCCATTTTTTATTTTTAAAATTGAGAAAGGGTCTCACTCTGTTATACAGGCTGCCTTTGGCTTCAAACTTGTAGTCCTCCTGCCTCTGCCTCCCGAGTGACTGGGATTACAGGTGTGTACCACCATGCTTGATGCCCCCCCCCCCCTTTTGAAACAGGGCCTCACTCTGTAGCCCAGGCTAGCCTCAAACTCAAGAATCCTGCCTTAGCCTTTGGAATGCTGGGATAACAGGTATGTACCACAGCACCTGGCTGAAAATCAGTTATTTCCAATTCCACCAAGAGAACGCACGTGTTATGCCTGACATATACTACTCGTCCACTCACATATTTTTGAAAGGGGCATTACATTTTGAGGCCCATATGGAATGACAGCAGAATCTAAAGAAGACTAATATTCAGTGGCAGAGTCAAAACAGGAACCTCATAGCTTACAGCCAGGGTACAGTCAGCCAGCCCTTGGATGACTCACCTACTGCCTCACATGTAAACACACCCATGAGTGACATTTTTAAGAGTTGATGCATGTTCCCACAAAATTCTCAAGCTCTTTACACATCCTTCTACCACTGCTAACAGAAAGAAAAGTCACACAGGCAGATTATTTAATAATCTTGATTTAAACTGAAGTTTTGGCATGAGTTTCAGCAATCTCACAAATTAAAATAAGTCCAAGAGGAGGAATCCTGACTTTAACAGGAGACAATCTGGTTGGCTGGTGTTTCTTTTCTTTCCTTCCCCTTCCCGTTCCCCTTCTCCTTTTCTGTCTTTCCTTTCTTTCTTTTCTCTCTTTTTTCTTTCTTTTTCTACCTTTAAATCCAAATCAGATATTTCTATTCAAACAGACATACTTGTGCTTTGACTGGATTGGATAAAAAGATAAATATGCAGTCATAGCACCGAGTTAATTGGATATAGTCTATCTGGAATAAATTCATATTTGTTCTACTACATATGTATCTATGGGAATGTCAAAAATGTATACACATTTTAAGAGATGTTTGCTATGTATTATTTTTCAAAGTTGAATTACAGCAGCAATGTGTAGTATGACATTCACTCAGAAGATAGCCTTAACAAATGAAAATGAACATATGACACATTCTTAAAACAGCAAAATGGAAAGTTTCAGCCCATGATGTATATATATATATTTTTTTTGGGGGGGGACCTTCTGTATTTTCAGAAAAGAAACCACACAAGATTGTGAAGACAAGGTTAAGACCCTAGAATTATAGAAATGACAACAATACCATACATCTATCTACAGGGTTTCAGAAGTCACACCAGGTACAAGTTTTACCGTAAAGTTTTTATTTTCAAAAAGTAGGTTTAAGCTGGCCACTGTGGTGAATGCCTACAATCCTAGCACTCAGGAGTCTCAGGCAGAAGAATGAGAACTCAAGGACAGTTTTATATACACAGCAAGACTTTGTCTTAAGTTAAAAAAAAAAAAGTAGTTTTATATATTTCCTAAGGTCTAGTCTTTACTTTCATGCAGACAATAAATATCTCAAGAGTTGTGAGAATAAAGTCAGATATTTGACACCCTAAAGCCTACTATTTCTAATCCTTTTTAACCTGTTATTTGCATACAACAAAGAAGAAACTAGATGATGGGATACATGAGGACACTAGGGATTTGTTCCTGAAAAATCATTTATCTTTGATGGATCCTTGAAATCAAGATTCCAGTAGATCTATCCCAATTATGTTTGCTTGGCACACTGTCTTCATTAACTGTGATGTGGTATCAATACAGAATTTTTTTTCTCTTTTTGGCAGTACTGGGAGGTTGAACCCAGGGCCTAACACATACTTTGCAAGCCCTCTATCACTAAGCTGCACTCCTAGCCCCTTCTATATTTCTGGGGGTTTTTTGTCTGTTTGTTTTTTAAATCTTGAGACAGGGTCTCACTAAGGTATGCAGGCTGGCCTTGAACTTGCAATCCTCCTGCCTCTGCCTCCTGAGTCACTGTGATTATAGGTATGCACCACTGCACCCAGCGCTATCTGGAAAAACTTTTTAAAAGCCCTACAATTTTGGTATTATAGTCATAATCTAGAGAGGAACAGTACGGTTTGCTCTACCATTTCTTCTTTTCCATATAAGATGCTGAATGATAAGGAAATTCAGGGGGAAAGATTACAAAAGGTCCCTTGGTCTAATTCTTGACTCTTCAATTCTTCCTACAAAATTCATTAATTTATTCATTACGTATGCACAACCACATACAAAAATCAATAATTAGATCACGAGATCACTGTGATAGAATGAAAATTACATATTTGGTCTTTGTATTTAGTTTCTGAAACAGAGATCCTAAATCTCTTGGGTAACAGGAGCACGCTTTGTTCTAATCAGGTGACTCTTGGTTGGCAGTCCCAGGAAGGGAGCTGGCCACAGAAGGACCAAGGTAGTACTAGAGAGAGGGTTGGGACTAGAGGGGGCTGAGGTCCAGATCATCACCAATGGCTGGTGATGTAATCAGTCATGTCTGCGTAGTGGAACCTGTATGGAAAAGCCTTAGTGGCGGGGTTTAGGGAGCTCCCAGCTTGGTGAACACACAGGGTGCTGGGAGAATGGCGAGTGGTATGTTCACAAGTGCTTTCCTGAGTTCTGTGAGCCTTTCTAGAAAATTACTGAACTTAATGGGGTTTTTTGGGACCCTTGAACTTATAGTTCGGTGGGAAGAAGTGTGAATAGACTGGATTCTCCACTTGCATCTGGTGTCTGAGGTAGGGGTAGTCCTTCGGGACTGAGCCCTTAACCTGTGTGGTCTAATACTAACTTTGGCAGTATTAGCATCAAACCAAATTGTAGGAGACCCAGCTGGTGTCCATATAGGTCTGGATGTAGGGTGAAAAACAAACAAACAAAAAAACACATTTGGCATTAGAAGTGTTTGTATAAATCTCCCAAGGATTTTTCTTTTTAAATAATAATAGAAGTTACAAAAGCACAGCAAGGCTCTTTGTGCCCTTCACACAGTTTGCCCAATGGTTCTGTCTTACACAACTACAGTACAGTATCAACACCAGGAGATGCTGGGTCGCATCACCTCCACCCACAATGGGCCTTGTGTCCTGACTGCTCCCTTACACCATGCCCCTCCACCCTGTACACACCATCCTCGACACCTGATAACCACTAAGCTATTCTCCAGCTCTAGGATTGATCCTCCCATTTTAAGAACTACATAAATGGAGCCGCACATCTGTGACCTTTTGAGAGTGGCTTTTTAATTAAGGAATAATGCCTAAGATCCATTCCATTTGCTGCACATATAAGTTGTTTGTTCCTATTTAATGCCAAGCAATATACCCTGGTGTGGGTGTCCCGGTTTGTTTAACTACTCTCCTACTAAATGGTATTTTAAAAATTCTTTTCTTCTGGTTGTTTTGTTTTTGACTATTGCAAATTAAGCCACTACCACCATTTGTATTCCCCACAGGTCTGTCAGTTTGTCATACTGTGGGGGCTTGTGTGTTGTTAGGACGACAAAAGCTATGCCACCAGTATCTCAGATACCAACAGGGTTACCCATATGGACAGGTTTCAGCTGAGCATCCAGACTAAGACAGACTAGGGAAAAGGACCTGGTGAACCACTTCTGAAACAACTAGCCATTGAGAGCCCCATGGATAGCAGAGAAACACTGTCACATATAGTACTGGAAAATGAGCCCCCCAGGCTGGAAGACACTCAAAACACTACTGGGGAAGTTTCCTTCTCAAAGTAGAGTCTACCTTGATGACAGAAATGGAGTAAAGCCCCAGGGACCTCCATTTGCTGATGTGGCACGACTCAAAATGAGGAGAAACAACTGTAAACATCCATTAATAAATGGAATGTGGAATGTATGTACTATGAATCTAGAAAAATCAGAAATCATTAAAAGAGAAACAGAGTGTATACACATTAACATTCTAGGCCTCAGTAACCTAAAATGGACCAGAAATGGTCCATTTTGAGTCAGACAATCATATGGTCTACCATGCTGGGAATGACAAACTAAAGAGAAATGGGGTTGTATTCATCATCAAAAAAGACATCTCAAGATCTCTCCTGAAATACAGGTGATAGAATAATATCCATATACCTACAAGGAAGGGCAGTTAATATGACTATTATTCAAATTCATGCATCTACCACTAAGGCCACAAATGAAGACAGGGAAGATTTCTACCAGCTTCTGCAATCTGAAGATCAAATATGCAATCAGGATGTACTGATAACTACTGGTGACCAGAATGCAAAAGTTGGAAACAAAGAAGGCTAAGTAGTCAGAAAACACAGCCTTGGTGAAAGAAATGATGCTGGAGACCACATGATAGAATTTTGTCAGACCAATGACCTTTTCATAGCAAATACATTTTTTTTACCAACATAGACGGTGACTATACACATGGACTTCACCACATGGAACATAGAGGAACCAAACTGACCACATCTGTGGAAAGAAATCATGGAAAAGCTCCATGCTAAATGTCAGAACAAGACCAGGTACTGATTGTGGATCAGACCATCAATTGCTCATATGTAAATTCAAACTGAAACTGAAGAAAATTAGAACAAGTATACAATAGCCAAGGTATAACCTTGAGTATATCTCACCTGAGTTCAGAGACCACCTCAAGAAGGTATAAGGCATTAGACGCAAATGAAAAAAGACCAGATGAGTTGTGACATGACATGAAAGATACAACTCATGAGGAAAGCAAAAGGTTATTAAAAAGACAGGAAAAAAAGAAAAGACCAAATTACATGTCAAAAGAGGCTCTGAAACTTGCCCTTGAATGTTGAGCAGTTAAAGTAAAAGGAAGATAGGATGAAGTTCAGAAACTAAATAGAAGATTTCAAAAGGCAGCTTGAGAAGACAAAATGAAATATTATAATGACATGTGCAAAGAGCTGAAGACAGAAAACCAAAAGGGAAGAACATGCTCTGTGTTTCTCAACCTTAAGGAAGTGAAGAAAAAATTCAAGCCTCCAGTGACAACAGTGAAAGATCCTACAGGGAAAATGTTAAACAATGCAGGAAACATCAAAGGAAAATGGAAGGAATACAGAGAGTCATTATATAAAAAACAACTGGTGGATAACCAACCAGTTGCATGAGATTGCATATGATCAGGAACCAAGGTATTGAAGGTCGAAGTGGAAGCCACTTTCAAAGAACTGACGAAACACAAGGCTCCAGGAATTGATGGAATGCAAATAGAGATGCTTCAACAAACAGATGCAACACTGGAGGTGTTAACATGTTTATGCCAAAAGATCTGGAAAATAGCTACCTGGCCAACTGATTGGAAGAGATCCAGATTTGTGCCTATTCCCCAAAAAAGGGGATCCAACTGAATGTGGAAACTACCGAGCAATATCATTAATATCACATGGAAGCACAATTTTACTAAAGATCATTCAAAAACGATTATAGCAGTATATAGACAGGGAACTATCAGAAAATCAAGCCAGATGAAGAAGAGGGCAGGGAACCAGGCACATCCTTCCTGATGTCAGGTGGATATTAGCTGAAAGCAGAGAATATCAGAAATATGTCTCTCTATGTTTTATTTAGTATGCAAAGGCATTTGACTGTGTGGATCATAACAAATTATGGATAACACTTCGAAAAATGGGAATACCACAGCACCTAATTGTACTCATGAAAAATCTATACATGAACCAGGAGCCAGCTGCTCAAATAGAACAAGGAAACACTGCCTGGTTTAAAGTTGAGAGAGGTGAGCATCAGGGCTGTATACTTTCACCATCTCTCTTCAATTTATATGCTGAGCAAATAATCCCAAAAGCTGGACTTTATGAAGAAGAACGTGGCATCAGGATTGGAGGAAGACTCATTAACAACCTGTGTTATACAGATGACACAATTCTGCTTGTTGAAAGTGAAGAGGATTTGAAACATTTACTGATGAAGATCAAAGAACATAGCCTTCAGTATGGGTTTTGACTCAATATTAACAAAACAAAAATCCTTACAACTGGGTCAATATGCAACTTCACAATAAATGGAGAAAAGACTGAGGTTGTCCATGACTTTGCTCTACTTGGTTCTACAATCAACACCCATGGAAGCAAAAGATACATTGCTTTGGGAAAAGCTGTGGCAAAAGATCTCTTTAGAGTACTGAAAAGCAAAGATGTCATATTGAAGATGAAGGTGCATCTGACTCATGCCATGGTATTTTCAGTTGCATCATATGGTTGTGAAAGCTGGACACTGAACAAGGGAGACAGGAGAACTGATACTTTTGAATTGTGGTGCTGGAGACGAATATTGAATATACCATGGAGTGTCAAAAGAACCAACATCTGTCCTAAAAGAAATGCAACCAGAGTGCTCGCTGGAAGCAGGGATGGCCAGACTACATCTCATATATTTCAGACATGTAGTCAGGAAGGAACAATCCCTGGAGAAAGACATCATATTTGGGAGAGTGGCAAGTCAATGAAAAAAAGGGAAACCCTCAGTGTCTGCAATGATGGGCTTAAACATAAATAAGATCATGTGCCTGGCACAGAATCAGGAAGTGTTTCAATCTTCTGTACATAGAGTCACTCTGAATCAGAATGGACTCGATGGCACCTAACAACAATAACTGGATAAATTCTAAGATCTCTGTGGAAAAAAGTAACTAAAAAGTGTATTATTATTTTTGTATCTGATTATATTCAGAGTTTTGGTTTTAATATCCCAGTACTGAGATACTAATGTAGAAATCGTTAACAGATTTTATGTACTCACATGCTAGGCATCCAAATATTTATAGCATAAATGAAATAAATTAATAATCTTGGTACACAGTTGTATGAGTCAGGTTTTGTTGCTGCAATAAACACCTGAGAGAAACAATCTCAAAGGAGGAAAGACTTACTTTGGCTCCCATGTTCTGAGGTGTGAGTCAAAGGGTGGATGGATTGATTGCTTTGGGCCGGAGGTGAGGCTGAATACTATGGCAGCGGGAGTGCGTAGCAGAGGTTGCTCACCTCATGGCACCCAGGGAGCAGAAAGAGACAGACAGGAGGGGGCTAGGGATGCGATTGGTCTTTCTAGGGCACTCCCCCAGTGAGTTACTCCAACAAGGCCCCAGCTCCCACTAATGCCATCATATTATGATTCTGTCCACAGATTAAACCATTGATTAGTTAGAGCCCTCAAGATCCAATCTCCTTCAATGGCTAGACCCACCAGGTGGGGACCAGGCCTTTAAATCAGCCTTCACACAACATTTCATATCCAAACCACCACAGCAGTTCAATTCTCCTCTAATATGTATAATGGCATCACTGGCATTACACAGCAATTTACAAATTGAGTTTGAAAAGCCTAATAAAATGAGTATAGGGGCTGGGGTTTAGCTCAATTGATATTACTGAGTGCTGCTCTGTGCTCTCTGAGGCTGGGTTCAATCCCAGGCTGGGTTCAATCCCCAGCACGGCAAAAATGGGAGAAGGAAGTGGCAATCCACTCCCAAAGCAATTTGGAAATAATCAGCCACTGAAAACTCTATGAGGGTCACCATGAGTCAGACTGACTCTGTGGCACCTAATAAGAACAATAAAATGAGTCGTTTCAAAAATCTGCTAGGTTTACTAAGCATAAACTATAAGCAAATGCCTGTCCTAGACAAACACTATAGTGGATACAATTATTAAATATTAAACTGAATGCTTCAATAAATATCTAAGCAAAATTTTATAAGAAAACAGAAGGTGAAAGCCAAGGATGGTGGCTCATGCCTGTAATTGCAGCACTCAGAGGCTAAGGCAGGACTGCAAGTTCAAGGCCAGCCTGGGTTACACAGCAAGACTGTCTCAACAACCCCTCCCTCTCCCATTAAAAAAAAAAAAGGTGAGACTATCATTCAGATTAATAATATTAGCAATTTGATATTGGTATTTCAACAAAAGCTGTATAACCAAAAACTAGTAAGTACTGTGTTCTTCAGTGTAATATTTATAGCATGAAGTGAATTGGCTAATGTTCTCCTTCCATGTCACTAGATTTACTCCCTACAGATCAACCTTACTCTGAGAAACATAAATCCTATCAATGTCTCAGATGTAAACAGAAGGAAACACCTCCATATTTAATATAAGTTAAAATTAAATTACTGTAATTGACCCAGAAAGAGGATGTGCATTTTCAAATCCTCACAGTCACCAGTGAATACTTACTCACACAAAGAAGAACGTTACCAAAATAAATAAGTTATATAATACAATATGCTCAAATGTAGTAACTATCTTATCTGCTGCATCTGTGTGGCAGCAGGAAGTAGAGTAGGAAAGGTGGACAAGTCCTCAGCAGTGTTTGTTGTATAGGAAGGCCACAGGGAGAATCGACCCAGAGCAAGAATGCAGAGTCCTTGGATTTATTTTAGGGATGTACAGGGGAAAAGGAAGAGAGAAAGAAGGTGCAATTGGAAGGCATACTTTCAAGCGCTAAAAATAACAAGCATTATGGTAACTAAATTCTTAGCAACAACACGAAATAAACACCCTGTAGTGAAACAGAAACAAAGACAAATCCTAGGGCTCATCTGTTACATGGTCCAGTGGAAGTGGGGAAGGGACGTGGAAAAGAGCAACTCTGGTGAAGAGAAGTGACTTGGGCCATGGGGCAAGTGAGGGGACAGCAGTCACAGCTGTGCATGCCCGTCTGTGGCTCAGGTGGCAACCCTAGGATGCATCTGCCTGCCTGCCCATGTCCGGCATTTCGCTGGGCCTCACCCCACTCCAATCTATCAGGCTCAGGCCGACCCCATCTTCCTGAGATGGACAGTTAGGAGACTGCAGGAGCTGAGAGCAAGGAGTCAGGAAGGGGCGGGTCTCAGAGAGGAGCCCACAACCAGCCCAGCGCTTGAGCTCTGACCTCTTGCAGGCTGCTTCTCACAATTAGTAACTCAGCCAAAGGACACTGACACTGGCCATTTGGGCGGTGGCTTCCAGGGAAGGGCAAGGCAATCCAGCAAGTTTTCTCAGAAATCTTAAAGTAGCCATCACTATATTGTGCTACACAAGGCCACTACTTAAGAAGGTTGTTGTTAACAAACTTTAATATCCCACACACAGGAAGAAAAGCAATCTGAGGTTGTGGTGGCTCAATGTGGAGGGAATGCTTTTCTTCCAAAGGTTATTTCCATAAGAAGAGATCTACTGTCTTTTAACTTCTTGCCATTGAAAAACAAACACTGCCTACTACAACTAGACTTTTCCTTATATTATCATCATGCTACTCTAATGAGTTAAAAATAGCTCGTATAGCCTCTATATACACATCTACAAAATTACTCAAGTAAATATGCTTTTGTAACTTAAAAAGACAAGAATATTAAATCACTCAAATTTTAGTTCTCTCATTTCTCACCATGTACTATCTAACAGTCTTATTTTTCAAATGTGCCCATTGGACATCATTTAAATAAAGCATGAAGCCAATTTGGGAGATGGAGGCAAGAAGATGACAAGTTTGAGGCCAGAGGCAGCCTATATAACTTAGTGAGACCCTGTTTCAAAATAAAACATGAAAAATGGGCTAGGGTGTGGCTCAGTGGTACAGTGCCTACAGAAACCATGTGTGAGGCCCTAAGTTCAACTATCTAGTACCAGAAGGAAGGAGGAAGGAAGGAAGGGAGAGAGGGAGGGAGGGAGAAACAGAGGGAGGGAGGAAGGGCAGGCAGGTAGGCAAGCACTCAGTTCCATAAAGTAAATAATACTGCAATACTCATTTATATTTCTATAAAGAAATAACAGTCATAAAATAATGTTCAATATAGAAAGGAAAATAATATAAACACAAATACATACATGTATTATATAATGGAACATATCATTACAAAGTTAAGAAAATCCACCAAAATGTCAAGTTTGAGGACAGAGGCAGCCTGTGTAACTTGGTCTTAAGACCCTGTCTTAAGATAAAAGACAAAAAAGGGAGGATGGGGGTGCAGCTCAGTGGTAGAGCGCTTACAAAATATGCATGGGGCCCTGGGTTCAGCTCCTCAGTACTGCAAAAAAGAAAAAGAAAAATTATGTTTTAAAAACCTATCTAGTCATAATATAATAAAGAAAAGTACAGCTACATGTTCATTAAAAACAGAGCTGGGTACAGTGGTGCACACACTGACTGGGGATGCTGAAGCAGGAAGAACATGCTTTCAAGGCCGGAGGCAGCCTGTGTAACTTCTGGGGGTGCACCCCAGTGGTAGAGCACTTGAAAAGTATTTGCAAAGCCCTGGGTGTTCCTCTAAGTATGGGGAAAAAAAAAGATAAAAAGTCTTCATAACACGACTAAACAAAAGTCACTTCAAGCTCCATTTCAACGACAACTTTACAAATACAATAAGGAAGAATAATGAACCCTGTCATGTTCCTGGTTCCACTTTGGTGCTGGTGTCGCCGTCACTAGTTCTAAAGTGTAGTCACTAGGCACAAAACTTACTTTCCCGTGACACTTTCACCTCGTCACCCTGCAGTGATCCACTGAAAAGATACCTGTTGAACCAAGATCTCAGAGGCATCCAATACAAGAGTGGTCATAAAACTGCCAATCAGAAAGTAAGTAAAGATGACAAAGCATGAAATTAGATCCATATACACAGATCGATAAACCCCCACAAAAATTTTCTCATCAATAAAATCTTTGTCTTACAAAGACTGACCTAGAGCTGAGTGATTCCCTTAGTGAATACACAAAATGCCCTAGTCTATTTTTTTTTAATGAACATACTTCACAAAGACACTTAATAAAGGTCAACTTCAATTTTTTCCCCAGATGTAGTCTGGAACCCTAACCTAAATTTTCCCAAACAAATGATCTTTAGCATTGCTGACCAGTAAAAATAGAAAAATTCACAACCACCATCCTATACCATCTGTAAGTTAGGCATTATAGATAGTGTTTTTAATATATCTTTCCTGGATTAAAAAACAAAGGGGTGAATATAGAAGAGAGATCAATCAAAGGATACAAAATTCCAATAGGAGAAATAAGTTATAGAGATCTACTATAGAACATGGTAACTATAGTTAATAACAATGTCATATAATCTTGAAAAGAGATTTTAAGTGTTCTTACAAAAAAAAGAGATCAATATGTGATGTAATGCTCATGTTCATTAGCTCAATATAGCCATCTGGCAATGTACACATATTTTAAAACACGTTGTATACAATACAAATAGTCTTTGTCAATTAGAAAGTAAAAACAGGTCAGGCTGGTGGTGTACACCTGTAATCAATCCCAACACTTCAGAAGCTGAGACAGGAGGATGGTGAGTTCAAGGTTTGCCTGGGCTGTATAGTGAAACCTTGTCTCAAGGGGGAAAAAAAGTAAAGCTAAATAAATTGAACCCTGCTCGCCTCCCCCACCAAAAAACAAAAAAAATCCCTCCTTGCCAATGCATAGTATATGACTTTTTAAAACTAGGATGACATACAGATCTCTGGTACTGCCAGCTAGTAGTTTCCTGAATTTAAGGCCTTAGTTTACTCATTTTGTGTCTCCAGCACCTACCACGATATCTGGAACACAGCATACGTTGGCTAACAAGGTTGGCTGAGTGAATAAATGAATACATAGACACTAATTTTAAATTCCCACACGTACATTGGGCTCATTCCCTAAAATGTGATCTACTCTAGGAAAAATTCACCAAAATAAATGGTTTGCTTAAAAAAATTATAGGACTTTAAAAATAGTTTTAAAAAGTAAATGAAGAAAAATCAATGACAGGGAGAAAGACCATGAGAAAAACCTCTGTAAATAAACTATTTTTAATGGGAAAATGATCCTCTGCAGAAGACAACTATGGACATATTAACTTTTTCAGTAAGAACTATGCCCCACTCAATTCCAAAGAATAAGAGGTGACTATTCAAGGTACAGTTAAGACACAGAGAATAAAAGAGAACTGAAGAAAGTGGGAAGGGTACAGCTGGCTGCTACAGTGGAACAGGGCACAACGCAGCAAAAAGTTTGTCTCAAGTTTTCTGGGAACCATGTTGCATTCTGCTAAAGTTTTCCTTTTCTGATCTGGCAAGCTTAGATCTGAATACATCACTCTTTCCCCTCCTGCCGTGTCCAAACACTCCATGTCTGAAGAATGTAGGAGTATTTATACTCAGGTACCTGCATCCAACCAGTCCTTCTGCTCCTCACCCCTCAGGGCCAGGGTGGGGTCCAGCAGGAACCCTTCTGCTCGTCACTGCTGGACCTATCATCAGTCAGAGTTCAACAGACCTCTGTAGAGTGCCCTCCAGGGGACAGGGCCCAGAAATCTGCTTTTCAATCATGCTCCTCCATACTGCGCCTTCCTGGGGTCTAGGGCTCGGTCCCAAGGAACATGCCGTGATCACCTTGCTGTTCCCACTGAATTCCATGTGCATGCATTCATGCACCCCTTACTCTATACCTCCATCCTTTCTTCAAACCACATGACACTTGGGACAACCACCAGCCAGCGGCCTATGAATTTGTCATATCTACCTGGAGAAGAGTAGAAATGTGAAGACAGGATGACCTCTTACACTTTCTCAGAATAGTATGATAAAACTTCTCTGAGATAGAATTGTCATGGTAATTTAAAGAGATGATTTGACAAATCATAACAAGATGCAAAGGAGTATACACAGCACATTCGAAAATTATGTTGTTGTTAGGTGCTGTTGAGTCGTCTCGGGTGCTCTACCAACTGAGCTAAATCCCAGCCCCTTCTAAAATTATAGAGTACTCTTAATACTCTAGTGCCTGTAGCCATAGCACTGTGGCGTTAGATCCCGTCAGATCTTGGAAGCTAAGCAGGGTTGGGCCTGGTTAGTACTTAGATGGGAGAGCGCTGGGAACACCAGGTGCTGTAGGCTTGGGAGAAGGACCTGGCAACCCACACCCAAAAATCGACCAGCCATTGAAAACCCTATGAATAGCAAAGAAGCACTGATAATAGCATTTCCGATAATGTTTGTAGGGTCACTATGAGTCGGACACCAACTTGATGGCACCTAACAACAACAACAATACACTCGTAGAGTATGGTTAGTATAAAACAAACCCATCTATGGGCTTGAGTTCTCAAATATAAATGAAAATTATATATCAATACCTTTAATCAGAGTTGGAAGTTTGGAATAACTCACAGAAAAAACCAGATTTGTTTATGTTTTTGAAACAACATTTCTGTTGTTACACAATTAGAATTTGTATCTGGGTTGGGGGTATGGCTCAATGGTAGAATATATGCTTAGCAAGGCCAGGAGGAGGAGAATTTATATCTGTTTTAGCCAATACAGAATCAATGTTTCATGAAACATTAGGTTTAAGGTAAAAATATATACTTAGCTGTTCATTTCATTCATAAGCCCATTCATTATGCTTTTAAACTGTAAATATTCCTTAATTTAAGATAGAATTCAATAAACTAAGAGAGATTGCTCACTTTGCAGTGACCACCATTTTCACATTTATTTATTTAACTTATTTATTTATTTGTTTCTGAGACAGGGACTCATTATGTAGTCCAGGCTGTCCTAAAACTCGATATATAGCCAGGGTGGCCTCAAACTCGTGATCTTCCTGCCTCAACCTCCCAAGTGCTAGGATTAGAGAGTGCTAGAGTGAGTACTGGGCTGGGATTTAGCTCAGTGGGTAGAGTGCTGCGCTGCAGTCTCTGAGGTCCCGAGTTCAATTCCCAGCACCGCAAAAGTGGGAGAAGGGTCTGGCAATCCACTCCCAAGGCAATCCCGAAACAGTCAGCCATTGAAAACCCCATGAGGGTCGCTATGAGTCGGATACCGACTCGATGGCAGCTAACAACAACAACAACAACAAGAGTGAGTACTACCACACCCAGCTACTCTTTTTATTTTTAAAATAAATTCAATGTCTATATTTTTAAAGTGCTATTGAGATATAATTCATAAACTATTCAAGCCACTCATTGAAGTGCACAATTCAGTGGTTTTCAGTATCTCACAATATTTGAGGTTAAATACTGTGACTGATACAGAAATCATGAAACTCTCAGAAAGATCAGAGGTTCATTAGGACTAATGAACTAGTAAGTTTTCAATAATCACTAGTCACTCTTCCATAATTGGCTGTTTAGAGGATTAAGATTTACATTTATAAATGCACATTTATAGGATATATTACATATCTTAATGCATATATTTATATAAAGTATATTTAATTTATCCTCCCATCTTTAAACATACATTGAGGATAATAACAATACACAGTAGAAATATGACTAAAACCAGAGCAAACAGACCAATTGGCACATGTACCCTAGGTTTAAATCTATTTGTGCAGCTTAACTAAACAAACACCAGCCAGGCACTTTAGCAACCTTGGGGCATTATGCTCTAACTTAATGGAACATTTATGCCACATAAACAGAGCAATGCAGCAACTGTCACAGTTCTTTCCTCTTCCCTCCTGGTACGGATGTAAACAAGAAACTCAGCAGCACTACCTCCTTTCCACAGCTTGTCCCACCACAGAATCACTCTAGGATCTAAGTGCTAAGATAGCGCTCAGTTTAAAATAAATAAATGCTGGCTCTTCAGTCAGCTACACTGATACGCTACAAGTCTTCACAAAATTTGATGCAAGTATTAAGTCAAAGATTAACTCTGAGAGAAAAGGCAAATATTTGCCTTTTACATGAGACCATATTGTGTTCTTCTGCCTATTTTGTCCTTAGACTGTCCAAGTTATACTTTGCCTTTCCAGAAGAACGGGAAGAAAGTTGTTCTCAAAGAATGTTCGTACACAATAGTATAGAACATATTTGAGGAAAGTAACTCAACTCTAATTCTCAATCCAGATATTTGAGTACTAAGGGAAAAATTGTCAAAACAGGTAAATAATGCTATACATGACAGGTCTGAGGTCCTATGTACCTGTAGCTGTAACACCAACATTTATTGGCAATATTAAAGGCTGGAAAGAGAGCTAGGCATGGCAGCACAAGCCTGTAATGCCAGCAACTCAGAAGGCTGAGAAAGGAAGTATCCTAAGTTTGAGGTGAGAGGCAGCCTTTGTAACTTAGTGAGACCTTGTCTCAAAATAAAAAAAATAGAAAAGGGCTTGGGGGTACAGCTCAGTGGTAAAGCACTTGCAATGTGCAAGGCCCTGGGTTCAATCCTCCACTATGGTACACAAAAAATGTCAGATTCACAATTTATGTCTCCAAGTTCCAACTGGGCTGGGATTTAGCTCAGTTGGTAGAGCGCCGTTCTGCCATCTCTGAGGTCCCGAGTTCGATTCCCAGCACTGCAAAAATGGGAGAAGGATGTGGCAATCCATTCCTGAGGCAATCCTGAAACAACCAGCCATTGAAAACCCTATGAGGGTCGCTATGAGTCAGAGACGACTCAATGGCACCTAACAACAACAACAACAACAACAAGTTCCAACTAACTTACTTTCTCTCTTTTCTTTTTCAACAGTACTTGTGGGTTGAATCCAGGGCCTCACACATACTTTGTAAATACTCTGCACTGGGCTGCCCCACTAGGCCTTTTTTTTTTTTTTTTTTTTGAGTGAGCATCTTGCTAAATGTGCAGGCTGCCTCTGGCCTTGAACTCTTTATCCTCCTGCCTCCACCTCCCAAGGTGTTGGGACTACAAGTGTGCACCATGGCGCCTGGCTCTACTTTTTCAAATAAATAAAAACAGCAATGGAACATATCCTTATTCATCACTATAAATATTCTTCAAGAATATTCTTCACTCAGAATCTCATTTTCCAGGGTCCCACTGACACTTCTACAACAAAAAGTTTCGTTCTTATCCATCAAGCCTACCAGGCCTTTTCCCTGTTTATGGGGAAAAGAAACAGGAGAGTGAATAACAACACTATTTACATTACGGCAGTAGGACCAAACTCCTACAAAATTATTACGTGTTAAGTGAGATCCATTTTTCATGCCCTAATAGTTTCAATTCAGGAACAGTATATATTTTTCTCCAGGTGTTAATATTCTTTGATTACGTCATTTCCATGTCCAGCTTAAACTTTTTACTTTGCTAAGCAAAAACAAGAAAAGCTGCCAGTGAATATATTCAATGGCGAGGTTAGGAAGTTAGTACTATATCAGTTCACGTTTCCACTCTACTATGAATCACAGTCATTTGGTGACACTATACAAATGTGTACAGTCTCTCTGGTCTACAAATATATCTTGCTGAAAGCAAAATGCCAGCCCAGTGTTCAGAAACACTGCGAACCAGCTGGGCTTAGGGGCACATGCCTGCAATCTCACCACTGGAGAGGCTGAGGGAGGAAGATCAACCTGGGCTACACAGTGAGACTCTGCCCCTAACAGACAAACAAAAGCAAAACAACAATAAAAACAATAATGAAAGAGGAAGAAAGAAAAAGAATTTTGGAGGCTGGGGATGTAGCTCAGGGGTAAAGTGCTTGCCCAGCATGGTTTGAGGCTCTGGTTTGATCTCCAAGCACAATAAGGAGAATAAATAAATAAATAAATAAATAAATAAATAACTCAAAACAAAATATCCCCCACCTCATTGGGTAACCATTTCTTTTCTTTTCTTTTTTTATTTTTTGTGTGTGTGTGGTACTGGGGGTTGAACCCAGGGCCTCGCGCCTGCATGCTCTGCAAGTGCTGGACCACTGAGCTGCACCCCCAGCCCATTCTTTTACTTTTTGAGACAGGGTCTCGCTAAATTACGCAGACTGCCCCTGGTCTTGAACTTGCGATCTTCCTGCCTCTGCCTCCCAAGCCACTGGGATTACAGGGGTGTGCCACTGCGCGTGGCCGGGTAATCATTTCTTATCCCATTAAAAATTCAGTTCTTCATTATGGTAGTAATCGTATTTGATTTCCTATGTGAAAATGGCTACATTTTACAAAGGGTTTTTTTTTGTTGCTTGTTTTGTTTTGTTTTTACAAGCTAGTTTGATATTGGCCAGCTGCTCAAAATCTAAGCATTTCGAAAAATCAACACCACCCTCTTTCTGCAAATTTCAGCCTTACTTATGTTGCTGTTTTGGTGATTTATCCACTCTCTGATTTTAGCTACTTTCTGGCAGTATTAGACTTAGTGTAATACAGATGACACTTTAAAGTCCTCTCGAGTTTCCAAAGTTCACTTCTGTCCTTGGTTTTTCTCACCTAGATCACTCTAACATTGTTTTCTATAGTCCCTTCATTTTTTTCCCTATTCCTAGCCAAAAGCTATACCAATCGGTTACTTTGACTCTCCAAAACACTATGTCCCACATACTCACCATTAATTAGCAGAAGTATAAATTCTCAAAAGTCCCTCACTATTGTAATTCTTACTCCAACTGCTCACTGGCATCACGAAGTGGTCCTCTCAGTCTGGGACACTCCTGCTTCCTAATTATTGTTTGTTGGCCAGTTGTGACACATATTCCATGCTTTACTTCAGAAGTGTCTCCTAGCTGGAAACACAGAAAGTTCTGCAAGCTCTTTTCTCCACTAAGAGAAAATCACACTTCTGAAATTCACTGCTGGGCCTGTCACATGCAAGTTTACCTCAAGCCCAATGTGTGCATCATTCATCTTAACATAAGCACTACTTCCTGCAGTCTGAACCTGCGACACCAACTCACAGCTAAGAAAGAAATGTTGTTAGGTGCCTTCAAGTCGTGTCCAACTCATAGCGACCCTCACAGGGTTTTCAACCGGTGATTGTTTCAGGATTGCCTCGTTAGTGGACTGCCATGTCCTTCTCCCATAAGAAAGAACTACAGTGAGGAGAAAGATATGATAAAGTCAACTCCGTTAGGTTCTATATAAGTAAGCTGAAAACCGCTCGGGGTAAAATAACACAATAATTCTTATTTTTAGTGCTAACTCTTTTAAACCTCGACGACGTCCCTTGTGCTAGTACCAGCAAATCTTTCTTTCGGTTTTTTTTTTTTTTTTTTTTGGTGGTACTAGGGGTTGAACCCACGGCATCGCGCTTGCATGCTCTGCAAGTGCTGGACCACTGAGCAGCACCCCTAGCCCATTTTTTTACTTTTTGAGACAGAGTCTCGCTAAGTGACGCAGACGGCCTCTGGTCTCGAACTGTTATCTATCAGCACATCTTTCCGAGGGCACCCTGCTCTTCAGCTGGGTCAGAAACCACCAGGAAATGAATGAGTCGTCTTAGGAAAGAACAAAAAATTAACTTGTCCCCCCCCCCCCCGCTGGCTGCCACTGCATTTTTCAAACGGGAGACGAGGACACACACCCGGACCGTCTCCAGGCCCGCAGCGCGCGGGGGCGAGGCTGGCGGAGCTGCAAACCCCGCGCGCGCTTCGGAGGGAACTCCGGCCTCCCGCGCCAGGGCGCGCCGCTGGCCACCTGCGCATTCCTGCTCGCGGGGCGGGGAAGCCAGGCCCGGGCGGAACGGCGAGGGACACCTGCGGGGCTCGCCCTGGGCCGGGCGGGGCGGCGGCGAGGACACCTGGTCGGTGCGGGGGATCCCGGGGACCGCGCCCCGGCGGGCAGGGCGGACGGCGCAGGGCGGACCCCGGACGCGGGCGGAGAGGGGGCGGCACTCACCCAGGCCGGCAGGTCGCAGGCGCGCACCCCCAGGCGCACGGCGCGCTCCTCGTCCTCCAGCAGCGCCAGCGCGCGGCACAGGCGGCTGGCCTTGAGGCCGCGGCTGCGGCGGCACCAGGCGAGCAGCCCGAGCGCCAGCAGCACCCAGCTGAAGCTCAGCCCCAGGTAGCCGAGCGCGTACACGGGCAGCAGCAGCGCGAAGCTGCGCGCCAGCTGCGCCAGCAGCCCCGGCACGTCCACGCTCAGCGCGCCGCCGGGGGGCTCGGGCGCGGGGCGGCCCCCGGCCCGGCCAGCGCCGGCCTCGGGGCCCTCGTCCCCGGCGCCGCTCATCGCCAGCCGCGCAGCCCTGCCCTGCCCTGCTCTCCCAGCCCAGGCGGGCGCCGCCCTCCCACGGACGCTTGCGGCTCAGCCCCGCGCGCCAGCGCCCCTCTGAGGGGGACGGCCGGCGCCGCCACTCCAGGCCCGCGGGCCCCGCCCGAGCTGGGCGGTGCGCGGCGTCATCACGGCGCGCGCGGGCCCCGCCCGCCTGGGGGAGCCGGCGGAGCTCAACGTCATCACGCCGGTCAGGCCCCGCCCCCGCGTCATCCTCCCCCGGAGGAGGTCGGCCATTGCCACGGGCTCGCACCACGCAGGGCGGTATGTTACGTCACCACGCCATCACGCCGGGTCTGTTCCGCGCCTGCGCCAGCGCCTACCAGGAGGCGGCCCCGCCCCCGAGCCTTCGGAAGAGTACCTTCCGTCCCGCCTGCGAACGGTCCTTGCGTGACGTCACCACGCCGGAGGGGGCGGGGCGGGCGGGAAGCGGTCTCCGCGCGCCTGGGGGACACGTCCTGCGTTTTCAACCTGAGACGTCCCGCCCCCGCCGAGGCGGGGTCCAATCGGGATCGGCCCCCCGCCCCCGTGCGTGCGGAGCAGAGTCCCTGTTGATGCTGGCGGCGCCTCTGCGCGCTCGTGCCGGTGGTGTCGGTGCCCCTCGCGGTGAGCCCCGCCCCGCGGCACAGCCCGGCGGCGCCCGGTGACCAGCGCTCCGTGGGGCCGGCCTGCGGCTCTCGGGCCGCCGCCCGGGAGGCACCACTGTCGGTCGCTTCGCTTTTCTGTAAAGGCCGCCCAGGTAGTTAGACTTGTTACGGGGCTCCTTGAAGCCGAACTCGGAGAACACACACTGCGTGGGTATTTCTGAACACACTCGGTAATGACGAGGAGACGCTTGGTCGGTTTGCAACAAAGTAGGGCGTGTCGTTGGCAAAACACACTCCGGGGCGACGAAACCCAGCCCTGGACAAGCGCAGTAGACCTCAAGCAAGGGAAGGCAGTGATTTTCATTTTCTTGCTCTTCACATTCCGTTGTTTCCCGCAGCACTAAATTACAGCAGGTTTGAACAGCAGAGAAGCACTGACAATAGTGTTTCCCCTGTTGTACAGAGGGTCGCTATGAGTCGGATACCGACTCGACGGCACCTAACAACAACAACAACAAGTAATGGGTGGGAGACAGAACGGCATCCCACTCCCAAAAATCAATCCGCCATTGAAAACCCTATGAACAGCAGAGCAGCACTGACAATAGTATTTCTCCTATTGTATGTAGGGTCGCTATGAGTTGGACATCGACTGGACCGCACCTAACAAGTAATGGATATGTAAAATGGTGTCGACCCATTTCCCAATGCAGCAAGTTAGTGCTCTTTTTATTCAAAACTAAGTTTTACGATCAAAATAAGCGGTTTCCTTGGGAGCACAGGAAGGAGTACAGGCTTTTGTGATTCTTGCAGTCTTTGAGGTGGCGTATTCGAGGTTAGGTGCCCTCGAGTCCAGTGGCTGATTCATAGCAACCCGGTTCTGTGCCAGGCAAGCGATCTTATTTATGTTTAAGCCCATTGTTGCAGACACTGTGTTAATCAATGTGGTGGAGGGTTTTCCTCTTTTGCATTGACCTGCCACTCTCCCAAACATGATGTCCTTCTCCAGGGGTTGGTCCCTCCTGACTTTGTGTCCAAGATACATAAGATGCAGTCTAGCCATCCTTGCTTCCAAGGAGCACTCTGGTTGCACCACTTCCAGGTCAGATCTGTTGGTTCTTTTGGCACATTCAACAATCTACTCCAGCACCATAACTCGAAAGCATCAATTCTTCTCCTGTCTCACTTATTCAGTGTCCAGCTTTCACAACCATATGATGCAACTGAAATACAATGGCGTGAGTCAGGCATACCTTCATCTTCAATGGGACATCTTTACTTTTCAATATTCTAAAGAGCTCTTTTGCCACAGCTTTTTCCAAAGCAATGCATCTTTTGATTTCTTGACTGCTGCTTCCATGGGTGTTGATTGTAGAACCAAGTAAAGCAAAAACATGGACAACCTTAATCTTTTCTGTTTATTGTGAAGTTGCATACTGACCCAGTTGTAAGGATTTTTGCTTTGTTGATGTTTAGTTGCAATCCGTACTGAAGGCTGTGTGCTTTGATCTTCATCAGTAAATGTTTCAAATCCTCTTCACTTTGAACAAGCAGAGTTGTGTCATCTGCATAATGCAGATTGTTAATGAGTCTTCCTCCAATCCTGATGCCGCATTCTTCCTCATGAAGCCTAGCTTCTCAGGTTATTTGCTCAGCAAAGAAAGTGAAGAGAGATGATGAAAGGATATAGCCCTGATGAACACCTTTCTCAACTTTAAGCCAGGCAGTGTTTCCTTCTTATAGTTGAACAACTGGCTCCTGGTTCATGTACATATTCCTCAAGAAAACAATTAGGTGCTCTGGTATTCCCATTTTTTGAAATGTTACCCATAATTTGTTATGATCCACACAGCCAAATGCCTTTACCTAGTCAATGAAACATAGATAGACATCTTGCTGATATTCTCCGCTTTTGGCTAATATCCATCTGACATCAACACTGATGTCCCTGTTTCCCTGCCCTCTTCTGAATCCAGCTTGATTTTTCGGCAGTTCCCTATGTATGTACTTCTACAGTCACTTTTGAATGATCTTTAGTAAAATTTTGCTTGTGTGTGATATTAATGGTATTGTTCGTATCCTACAAAGACTTAAAGAACATTTGTTGTTAGGTGCCGTCCAGTTGAGTCCAACTCATAGGACCATGTCTGTACAATAGATGAAACACTCCCAGAACTGTGCCATGCCTGGCACTGTATCAGTGCGGCTCTGCCATTCATAGAGTTTTCAATGGCTGATTGGTTTTTGGGAGTGAGTTGCCAGGTCCTTCTGAGCGTATAGCACCTGATATTCCCAGGCGGTCTCCCATCCAGGTACTAAGCGGGCCCGACCCTGCCCAGCTTCTGAGATCTGATGGATTGGATGCTAGGGTGGTATGGCTGCAGGCTTAAAGAACATGAGCCATGTAAAAATCTTATATTGTCTGCTCTCCAGTATTTGATGTGGGACACACATATGTAAAGTACGCTAAAGAGAAGTGTCCACACGGCACCAATCAGCTTCCTTTGTAACCCTGATGAGCTTCTTTCCCCTTCCCTATCCAGTTCTTATTGCTGTTGTTAGGTGCCCTTGAGTTGAGGTTTGCCTCATAGTGACCTCATAGGGTTTTCAATGGGTGATTGTTTTGGGAGTGGATTCCTATGTCCTTTTCCCCGATCCATTTCTTAGGTAGTTGTAAATATTTGTCCTTTATACCCCTCAGTCTCTTGTAATCTCATGTTCCTGTTGTCCTTTCTGTGTAAACTAGGCATGTCCAATGCCCCTGGCTGTAGGCAGCCTGGGGCCCAGGACAGCTAGTAATCTTTTAACATTGTGATTTTTAGCATTTGTTCCTTTGTGACCCCCTTATTAGGTATATGCATTAATTATGTATGTGGAGCCCAAGACAGTTCCTCTTTATGCCAAGTGGTCCAGGGATGCCAAAAGTTTGAACACCATGTTGTAGGCAGTTCCCAAAGGAAAGGCACTGCTTTCGCACTCCTTTCGAGGAGGGAAGAGTGTTGTGAGTGTTCCATACGCAACTAAAGTTCCAGTCTTTCTTGTTTCAGAGAGAAGTACTGCCTTCTGTGTAAGTTCTAATCTTCTAACTTTATTAGAGATCCTTTTCCCCAAAAAAACCTCTGAATATGTTCCATTGTGGAGAGTGAGTACACACACTGCATCTCTTCCTTTCGTGCTACCAACCATAATTTTTTTGTCCATACTCAAGATGATATCACACAGTAAAGGTGTTAGAAGCACCCTCAGAAACATTTCCTCTCAGACTGCCTTCCTCCTGTCCTGCTCCCCTTACTCCAGGCCAGGCAAACCATAGGACCTAGAACCTCTTTTCCCAGAAGCAAGCCATAAAGCCTAGATATCTGATAAGAGACCATAAGACCCCATTCCAGAAGGTATTCTGCTCCACACCCAAGGAGAAGAGATGCTGCACAGATACGCTAAGAACCTGAACAGACAAGCCCTGCTGGGTTTCCCTGCTGGGTTACCACTGGTTCACACCCCCTTTGCCCTATCACATTCCTGCAGGGCTGTCCATGCCTCAGTTGAACCTAAGCATAAAAATGGACAGTTGATGCTGTGTCTTTGGGTCTTTAATCTGAAGGCTCCTGTGTGATGTAAGACTTTGATCAAGTAAATGTGCTATCTTTTTTTCTGTTAACCTGTCTTTGGATATAGGGTTCTTGACCATGATGCTTTATGATGGGGAAGAAACAGATCTGGCCCCTACACCCAAAACCACAAAGACACCTATTCTTGCAATTCTGTGTTTTTCCCTTTGTGATACAACTAAACATTTTTTGACAGCAAACATCTTACATGGGCTTTCCGAATGTGGGCTTTGCAACTATAAGGATGAGAAAAGTTCAGGTACTTTCTTACCCAGATTATTACAAACATTTCTTATTGATTGTTGTTGTTAGGTGCTGTTGAGTTGGTGTCCAACTCATAGCGACTCTACATACATCAGACAATATACTATTGATAGTGCTTCTCTGCTGTTCATAGGGTTTTCAATGGCTGATTGTTTTTTGGGAGTGGGCTGCTGGGTCCTTCTCCCAAGCTTACAGCACCTGGTGTTCCCAGGGGATCTCCCATTCAAGTACTAACCAGGCCTGACCCCGCTTAGCTTCTGAGATCTGACAGGAACGAGCAAGCGCCACAGTGTTGTAGATGCTGCGGGCTACAAAGTGTTGCATAGGCTGTCCTAGAACTCGCAATCCTCCTGCCTCATCCTCCACAGCTCCTTGATTACCAGCATGAGCCACCACAACCAGCCTTTTAATCCGGCCATCTTAAGTTACTTAGAGACCTTCTCTTCCTGGCATAGAGGAGGCAGTGTGACAAAGACAAGGTGTTGACAAAGTAAGAGGTGACCCAGTAGCTGGCAGAGGGCATAGTCATCCTGGTTACACTTGCAAATATACTGAGGATAATGAAAGCCAAATTTATTGCTGTTGGAGAAGATATTTACAAACATGGAAAGGAAGAAGACTAGACAGAACCCCAAGGGATTAGATTAGAATGGAAGTAATTGTATGAGCTTACGTTTCAATATATATGTACAGATAGATACACAAGTTGTTGTACGTACATTCTGTGTACACACGTATACAGTGCTGTGCCTATAGGCAGATACAGTTCCTAGTCTGTCCCATCTACCAACAGTGTCTAGAACCACGGATACCCCAGTACCAGTGAGCACAAACAGCTCCCAGATCTTGGTGTCTAAAACCAATTCTCCCAAAAAAAGGAACCAGAGTTTTGAAGGATGGTTGACTTCAGGGCTGGAGCAGTGAAAGTACAAGATGATACTGGAATATTTTATGGCACCAAAAATAGAAGTGCTCAAAGAATCATGTGGCATCAAGGGACATGAGAAACAAAGGGGGGCTCCTGCTGGCCAAATCATTCTACATTTGAACAGCAAAGCTGAGAGTGATATTTTCAGATTTGGATCTGAGATGTGCCTCAAAGACCATGTGCTGAAGGCTAACCAACATGGCTCAGCTGAATGGACTATTGGGAGATGGTGGAAACTGCAGGAGGTAGAGCATAGTTTGTAGGTCCTGAGGAGTGTGCCCTTGGGGACTACATTTTGTCCCAGCCTTTCCCTCTCTGTCTCTGCTTCCTGACCATCATGAGGTAGGTAGCTCTCCTCCACCAGACCTTCTCCACCATGATGCTCTGCTTCAGCACAAGCCCTCGGCAATGGGACCAATGGACCACAGATTGAAACCTCTGAAATACAGAGCCACAGCAAACCTTTCTTCCTTTAAGTTGTTTTTTCAGGTATTTTGACACAGTGATGGAAAGTTGAGTAGCAGAGCAGATTAAACCCCAGGAAGCAAAATAGGAAGCCATACTGAATAGATGAATGAACAAGTGGTGAATACATGGAGAATAATAGCAGAGAAGAGGATGCTCTTTACAGTAGAATGTCAACTAATAAATGGGGAAGGAGTGATGGAAGTAAAAGTCACCTTTTAGAAGGGCAGCCAGTGTGCTCCTTGGAAGCAAGGATGGCTGGACTGTGTCTGATGTATTTTGGACATGAGGTCTGGAGGGACCAATCCCTGGAGAAGGACATCATGTTTGGGAGGGTGGCAGGTCAACTAAAAAAAGGAAGACTCTCAACTAGATGGATTGACACAGTGTCTGCAACAATGGGCTTGGAATCAGGGGGTGTTTCATTCTGTGTACAGAGGGTTGCTATGAGACAGATACAACTTGACAGTACCTAACAACAGTGCTTAAGAAGAAAATGGTCTTTGGCATCAGACTATCTACCTGTTTCAGTGAAGAACCTTAGGCAAGCTCATATCCTTTCTGGACAAATGTGAAAAACAGTCACTCAAGATGCTATGAGAATCAGGCAAATTGTCAAATGGCTAGCACTTAATTTGCTGCCTTGCTTGGAGCAGTCCCTAAACCACAGCTATCAATGAAATTACCCTTTCTGCTTTTTGTTTTTTATTTTTTTTTTTTTTTTGCGGTACTGGGGTTGAAACCAGGATTTTGCGCTTGCATGCTTTGCAAGTGCTGTACCACTGAGCTGCCCCCTCAACTCCCCCACTCTTTTTTTCACTTTTTGAGATAGGGTCTCGCTAAATTAGACTGTCTCTGGTCTTGAATTTAGCGATTCTCTTACTTCTGCCTCCCAAGTCGCTGGGATTACTGGTGTGTGCCACCGTGCCCAGGCTACTTTTCTGCCTTTTAAAAAACTGTGATGAATGGAAATGAAGTCAGTAATAGACTGCAAGAAAGCATGAAAAGGCTTATTGCCTCTGTTGATATTTTAACCCAGCAAGAAGATTAGTGGCCTTTGCGTTTTAACCAGACAGACTCAAAAATTATAAGCTGATTCCTAACAGTCTGCGACTTACTCTAAAATAGTGTGTGCAAAGTAAATTTCCTATTTGCAGAAAGACACGACATCAATAGCTCAGAACCAAGGCTCCCCTTAACACACAGCTGGAATTCTATCCTCTTTTTTTGTGAAAACATTAAGTGGAATCTTCTCCAAGTAACATCCATATCCTGATTCCAAGGCACAACAGTTGGCAGAAAGACCTCAACATAAAATCAGAACCTTTAAAACTAATAGAAGATAGGATAGGTTATACACTCCAACATATAGGCATAGGAAAGTATTTCCTTAATAGGACTCCAATTGCTCAAGAAATTGCAACAAGAATAGATAAATGGGATTACATGAAATTAAAAAGCTTTTGTACAGCAAAGGAAACAACAGAGTCAAGGAAATCCCCACTGAATGGGAAAAATTTTTTGTATCCTATACATCGGACAAAGGTCTAATTACCAGAATTTATAAAGAACTTGAAAAAAATACCCACGTAAACAACCCAACACACAAATACACAAATGGGCAAAGGAACTGAACAGACAGTTCTCAAATGAAGAGGTTCATAAAGCCATGAAACACATGAAAAAAATGCTCAATATCCCTAGCCATTAGGGAAATGCAAATTAAAACAACTCTGAGATGCCACCTTACACCAGTAAGAATGGCCAAGATCAATAAATAACAACAAATGCTGGCGAGGTTGCGGAGAAAAGGGAACACTCTTACACTGCTGGTGGAGCTGTAAATTATTCCAACCACTTTGGAAATCAATATGGAGGTATCTTAAAAAACTAAAAATAGATCTACCGAATGACCCAGCTATAACACTACTGGGAATTTATCCAAAGGGAGTTGAGTCATCACACCACAGAGACACCTGCACCTCCATGTTCAATGCAGCACTTTTCACAATAGCAAGGATATGGAGCCAACCAAAGTACCCATCAACAGAAGAATGGATTAAAAAAATATATATATGGTACATATACACAATGGAATATTACTCAGCAATCAAAAAGGTGAAATGCCATTTGCAGCAAAATGGATGGAATTGGAGAAAATTATTTTAAGTGAACAAATAAGCTTAGAAAGAGAAGTACCACACGTTCTCACTTATATGTGGGAGCTGAATCAAAATTATAAGAAGGAAAAAATCCTATGCAGAGGTCGCAACATAATAAAAAAAAAAATAAAAAAACCTAGCAGAGAAGGGACAATTTGGGGAACACAAAAGAAGTAGGGAGAGATGTAGCAAAAGGAGGAAATCCTGGGAGAGGAGAATGGCAGAGGAGGAACAAGGAGGAATGAGGAATGGGGGAAGAGGGTGACCTCAGGGTGAACAGCCCAACTTTAATAGTCCTGGAAATAATTATAATAACACCAATAATACCAAAGAATGGTAATAATATAGATGGCTAGAAAATTCATGTAATAGTACTGACAATGTAAAAAGATAGTTCACTACAGAAAAAGTTTCCATCTTAAACATAATTGGGACCCAAAGATACACAGAAAAATATTACCATAAAAAGACAACCAAATGGAAGAGAAGTCTTCGGTGGTGGTGGTGGGGAAGAACTGCACAAGAGGGTAAGGGGGGAATTTATCTGTGTAACATACAACAAAATGCACATATGGAAATGTCACAGTGAAATGCATGTCAGAATGAATCACATTAAGATGTACATTAAAATTTTCCAATAAAAATTAATAGGAGCTGCAGACTGTGTGTGTGGGGGGGGAGTGGTTTGAACCTAGGGCCTCCTAATACTGTACGACTGGGCTGCACCCGCAGCCCCTGTTTTTGTTTTAATTTCTGAGACAGTGTCTCGCTGAATTGAGCAGGCTGCCTGTGGCCTTGAACTTGCCACCCTCCCATCTCAGTCCCGGGAGTGGCTGGGATTACAGGCGTGAGTCGCGGCGTTCGCAAATTATTGTCTAAAGGGTTCTTTCCTCTCGTGTGTTGTATCGAATTAGTTTTTCAATAGCTACCTCCTGAATATGTCCCTATTTCACAGGTGCTTGTCATCAAAGGACAGTGACTGGGCTACGATCCCTGCGGGCCAGGGCCCTCCCAGCTGCAAGGCTCCGCCCATCGCGGTCTCCCCTTCCTCCTCCCCGGAGCGCCACGCCCAGCAGCCAACACCCAGATAGGAGCGCCGAGCAGCCGCTCGCGGGGCGCCAGCGGGCGGCGCGCAGGCGCAGTGGGCAGGCCCGCTCCCGTCGCGCAGGCGCAGTGGGCAGGCCCGCTCCCGTCGCGCAGGCGCAGTGGGCAGGCCCGCTCGGCGCTCGGCCGCTCCCGCCTGCCGGTTGCTAGGAGGCGGGGACGCCCGCCCGCGGGAGCCGCGGCGCCGCAGGCCCGGCCGCGGGGGGCGGTCGCCTTCCGGTCTGTTGTCTCCCGGAGCCCCGCGCCTGGCCGGGCCGCCGGGCCTGCGAGGAGCGATGGAACCCGCGAAGGTCGGTGCGCGGCGGGGTCCGGCCAGGCCTCACCCCGGGCGCCCGCGCCGGAAGCGCCCGGCGAGCTCCGCCGCCCCCTCGGCGGGCCGCAGTCGGCGGGCCGGGGCAGGGCGGGGCCGGGCCGAGGGCTCTGCAGACCCCGTCTCCTCCCGGCCGCTGGCCTGCGTGCGAGGGGAGCTGCCCACGCAGAGACTGGAGGGAAACTGAGGCTCGGCGGGAAGCGCGGGGCGCCAGCGGCACCCGCTAGAGGGCGCTGCTCTTCCGCGCCGACTGTTGTGAAAACCCAAACACTGTCGAGCGGTGCAAAACGTGAAAGTCTGGCTTTTGTGGGTTGTTGGCGATCAGCTGCTCCTCTGGTTCTCCTGTTGGGCCTCTGGCCACTCTAAATGTTGTGCTGATCCCCTGACCTCTCCGCTTCCCAGCCCGGCGGCGGGGGCCGGGCAGCGTCTCGTCCGGCAGAGCTTTCTGGGGAGGTGGAAATGTTCTAGGTTCGCACTGTTCAGCACGGCGGCCGCTGGCCACATGTGGCTGTTGAGCTCTGGAAGTGTGGCTGGAGTGACCCAGGAGCCGACTTGTAGTTTTTATTCAGCTTTAAGTTTGAATGGTCCAGAGGTTGAGTTTGCAGTGTGGTTAGTTGTGGCTTCTGTACCTACTTGTATGGTCTCGGGAAGGTTACTTAACATGTCTTATTTCCTAGTTGATAAAATGGACACAGTAATTGTAGGAATAGGGGCTGGGAGTTAGCTCAGTGGGTAGAGCGCTGTGCTGCGGTCTCTGAGGTCCTGAGTTCGATTCCCAGCACCGCAAAAATGGGAGAAGGAAGTGGCAACCCACTCCCAAGGCAATCCTGAAACAGTCAGCCATCGAAAACCCTATGAGGGTCGCTATGAGTTGGATACCACTCGACGTCACCTAACAATGACAACAATTGTAGGAATATCATAGAGCATTTATGAGGATTAAATGTATTAAAGTATATGTAAAAGTACTTATAGCAGTGCCTGCTATTTTATTAACATTCAATAAATGTTAGCTGGTATTGCTCTTGCTGTCTGTTGGTCACCCACTAAAAGATGAGGAATTTAGTTTGCATACATTTCCTTCTACATTCCCTCATATTTTTTCTGTTGTTTACCTTTATAATGTTAAATGATTTGTGTTTTACCAATCTTAGGTAGTATCTTTTAGCTTTCTGCTGAGTAAGATTAGGAAGTTACTGCCCTAAATTACTCCCTCTTTCTCCTTAAACCCAACACTGTCCTGACTTTTATCATCTTTATATCATGCTTTTCACATTTCCCTGAGCTGCTTTGTAACTTCAGTTTTTCATGATTTCTTTATAGGCTGATCCATCATGATCATGTCTGTAGAATTCACTGTAGGCCCAAACTGTGTGACTGGGTCAGTAGAAAAGTGCAGTCCTGGATCCCTAAATGCCTTTCACAGAAAAATGTTCCTGGTACAGGGTCAAGTAGATAATCTTTTCTTACATTAAATTTGTTGTTGTCAGGTGCCATCTAGTTGGGTCTGACTTATAGTGACCCTGTGTAGCACAGAATGAAACACTCCTGGGCTCTGTGCCAGGCCTATGATCTTTTTTATGTTTAAGCCCCTTGTTGCGATCACTATGTCAATCCATCTAGTTGAAGGTCTTCTTTTAAATGTACCACAATGTAGTTTTCTTCATATTTAAACTGTTGTTGTTGTTAGGTGCTGGTGAATCATGTCTGACTCAGTGACACTCATAGGGTTTTCAATGGCTAATTGTTTTGGGATTGCTTTAGGCGTGGATTGCCAAATTCTTCTCCCATTTTTGTGGTGCTGAGGATTGAATCTGGGTCCTTAGAGAGTGTAGAGCAGCACTCTACCAACTGAACCAAACCCCAGCCCTCTTTCTTAAATGATGCTTTAGTTTTCCATTAGGTTCTTTTTCTCTTTTCTTTTCTTTTCTTTTTTGCTTTCTTTTCTCTCTCCTCTCCTTTCTTTTCCCCTCCTCATCTGTTGGTGACAGAGTCTTTTCTGTTGCCCATGCTGTCCTGGAACTCTTGGGCCCAACTGATCCTCTTGCCTCAGCTTCTTCAATAATTTCTTCCTCAGTGGTTTCTGTTTCCATTAGTTTCTATTTTCCCTGTTTTTTGGGGAAAAAAAAAGTATCCTTTTTATTTAAGACTTTTCACTTGTCTTTGTTACGGTCTAAGCATATGATGTCCCCTTGGACCAGCACTTCCGTGGAGCTAGCTCTCTCCTGCCCGGTGGTACCTTCTCCCACAGGACTCGTCCTCTAACTGTGAACTCCCAGTAGATATCCCTTCCCCCATAAGATTTTTTGGGTTGGTTTTTCTGCTACAGCCATGACAGCTGACTAATGTAGCCTTCTAGATTATTATTATTTTATTTTGCGATAGGGGTCTTTGTGTTACTTACTTTTCTTGTCACTGTGACAAAATACCTGAGTAAAACAACTTGAAGGTGGAAAGATTTATTTTGGCTGGTGGTTTCAGAGGGTTCAGTCCATGATTGCTTTGGCTCCACCCACAGAACATCATGGAAGCAAGGGTGCATGGCAGAGGCCAGTCTTCATTTTCTGATGGACAAGAGGCAGAAAGCATGACAGGAAGGGGCCAGGGATGATATGCCCCCAAAGACCTACCTCCAGTGGCTTACTTCCTCCAGCTAGGTCCCACCTCTAAAAGGTTCTAGAACCTTCCAATATAGCACCACCAATCGGGGACCAACCTTTCAATACATGAGTGTTTGGGGGGATATTTCATATTCAAACCATAACAGTCCACTGTGTAGTCCAGGCTGGCCTTAAATTCTCTATCCTCTTGCCTCAACCTCCTGAGTGAGCGTTACCATGCCTAGCTTCTAGTTTACTGTTATTATTATTAGTAGTAGTATTAGCATTAGTATTGTTAGTATTATTAGTATTATTTGCAATGCTGAAGATCAAACCCAGACCCTTGAACATGCTAGGCAAGCACTCTGCCACTGAGTTACATCCCAGCTCTTCTTCTTCTTGTTGTTAGGTGCCGTCGAGTCGGTATCCGACTCATAGCGACCCTCATAGGGTTTTCAGTGGCTGACTGTTTCAGGATTGCCTTGGGAGTGGATTGCCAGGTCCTTCTCCCATAGCTCTTCTTCTAGCTTATTATTAATCAGTCATAATATCTGAAACCTAATCAATAAGCTGCCTGCAACTGTAGCCCTGTGGCATCCGATCCTGTCAGATCTCGGAAGCTAAGCAGGGTCGGGCCTGGCTAGTACCTGGATGGGAGACCCCCTGGGAACACCAGAAGCTGTAGGCTTGGGAGAAGGACCTGGCAACCCCCTCCCAAAAATCAATCTGCCATTGAAAACCCTATGAACAGCAGAGATGCACTGAAAATAGTGTTTCCCCTGTTGTACAGAGGGTCGCTATGAGTCAGATACTGACTTGACGGCACCTAACAACAACAACAACAACAATCAATAAGCTAGAAGTCACAGGAAGAAAATTCTTCCTAGAGCCCACTGACTTTCTCTTTGCATTGGCGCTGACTGTTTTTTAGGGAATTCCTTTTCCATAAGTGTATGGTGGGCCTGGAGAGGGCCTACTGTTTCTCGGATCCAGTGTCTTCCTCTTTATTGACACCCTCCACTCTTCAGTGCAGGTATTCATAACATACATGGAGGTTTGTCGTGATTCTTTTTTTCATTCATTTCATTCTCCTTTGGGGATTTATTTCAATATTTTTAAATTTATTTTGCAATGCTGCAGTTGGAACCTATATCTTGCACATGGTAGGCAAGCACTCTACCACTGAGCCATATCTCTAGCCCCCAATATAGTTAACAAACATAAAGTAGCAAAAGCATAGACCTCTGCTAGATAGTTCTGGCAGCTAATGAATACCTATATTAGATTCTCAGTTGCAAGTCGGTTATTAACTTTTTAGGAAGTTCACCCACTGCTCATTAAAACTGAATAATAATGTGATCTTTATCGTGCTGTGTAGAATTTATTTAGTGCAGTTTATTTCATAACGTGAAGGGGAGGATAAAGGTGTGCTGAAGGTATTGGAATAAAATTGTACTTAATTTTGGGCATTGTTCATTGAAAATTTTATGATACACCCAGCTTTCCCTTCAGTTAGTTTCAGTATACTTATTTGCTCTCGTAATTGGCATCACCAATACAAGCAGTTTTGTGTCCTTTATTTGTGCAAAGATCATATAAAGCTTCTGTATGTCACAACTTTTAGAAAAAACGTAATGGTGTATGTGTAGGCTTTCCTCCTGCTTGATAAGAATGATAGTAGTTCTTTTCAAAAGTAGCTCTTTAAAAACACCTTAGGGGCTGAGAGGGTAGCCCAGTGGTAGAGCATTTGTCTAGTATGCATAAGGCCCTGGGTTTAATTTCTGGCACTGAAAAAAAAAGCCTACTTTAGTTTTCCTTGCTTACAGTGTTTATGACTTTTATTAATTTTTGTGCTCAATGAACATTTTAGAAGTTTCTGGTTTTTTCCATTCCAATGTGTTTCCTATGTGTTTATTAACATGAAGCTTATAAATCATGGCTTGGAAGATGTAAGAAGGATAGTTTTGTGTATTTAGGTTATTCTTAGATTAAAATGAATTTTTACCCTTTTTTGTTTTAATATGAAATATGAACTAGTGATGCTGTTTAGGCACAGTGCAAGTGCCATTTCATGCTATTTTTAGAAAGGCTGGATGTTTTAGAATAGATATAGTGGGCTCTCCACAGGTTGGTCTTCACTAGTCTACTTGTGGAGTTCTGAGAACTACACAGACCTGGCATGAGCACTCCATTCACACCCCGTGCCAAGGGTCTTGGGCAGAGTTTAACATGGCTTCTGGCAGCCCAAGGCTGAGTCTCAAGGTCATCCCGAGAGAGATGATGGGGACCAACCTCTCTGTGGGATGCCAGGAGGGTTTTGTTGTTGCTGTTAGGTGCCGTGGAGTCGGTATCTGACTCATAGCAACCCTACATACGACAGTCGAAACACTATTGTCAGTGCTTCTCTGCTATTCATAGGGCTTTCAATGGTGGATTGATTTTTAGGAATGGGTTGCCGGGTCCTTCTCCCAAGCCTGCAGCACCTGGTGTTTCCAGGCGGTCTCCCATCCAAGTACTAACCAGGCCCAATCCTGTTTAGTTTCCGAGATCTGATGGGATCAGTCACCACAGGGCTATGGCTGCAGGCCAGGAAGGTATTTGTTGTTGTTGTTAGGTGCCATCGAGTCAGGTCCGACTCACAGTGACCTCATAGGGTTTTCAATGGCTGACTGTTTTGGGATTGCCTCGGGAGTGGATTGCCACGTCCTTCTCCCATAGGAAGTTATTAGGCATTGTTAAAAGCACTGTTAAACGCTGTTAAAATCAATGTTGATGTTACTAATAATTTTCTTCTGTTAGCACTCCTGATGTTTATTCTCCTGCAGATGACCACAGATGTTGGGAGATGGGGTGATCTGATTCTCTAATTGGCAACTATTGGACTCACCTTTGCTGCCTGCCCGCCTTGAGTAAGGGGCTCTTGGTCAAGCAGCCAGCTGAACTACCCTGGCACCAGTACCAATCATTTTGAACACTTCACAGGTGGCTTGCGGAAGCCAATGACAGTTGTAGCTGCAGAGCTATTCTGGCTCCTAAAGGTGCAGCCCCAGCCACAACTGTTTCAAATCGTTTGCAGTTTGCACTGGACTTTTTGCCTTTGCAAGCCCCGGTGAACTCTGGATGGCTGTGCAGCCATTTCTCTCTGAGGCAGCAGGGGAGCACTTCCCCTGGTGGTCTAGTAGAGGGTCTTGTGTGACTGGTGCCAAAGGGACAATGCTCTGATGGGCATAAAGACAAACCTTCATTTGCATGGCAGGTTTGCTGTGATTGGTGCAAACACCCTCTTTCTAGCTGTATAAGCAGGCTGGTCAGCTCACTGCAGGAGCGAGAGGGGAGAGACCTTCTTGTGCTTCCTCCCATGGTGTTGCAGCGCTAGGCCCAATAAGAAGCTTCCCTCAAGTGGTCCTTTTGCCTACTTTTGGTGCATGGACTGAGCTGGTAACATGCAGAAGGGGTGATGACAGCTACCAGGAGACGATAGCAGTGCTGAGGTCAGCAGGGTAAGTCAGCCAGCGTGTTGACCTGCAGGAGTGGGTAGTGGCCAGCTGGCTGTATGACAGGGACAGGAGCAGTGCACAACAGCTACCAACTGACCGAGGTAGAGCCCCGCAGGAAGCTCTAGACAGTAGGCTGGAGTGGTGCGTGGGAACTGCAAGGCCCTGGTGATGGGTGGGAGCAGAGCCGAGACCCACAAGGGTCTGCCGATTGGCAGGAGTGGAGCGTGTTCTCGTGTGACTCCACTGATGGTCGAGAACAGAGCCGGCAACCACGAGGCTCCAGTGTCAGGGGGGGTTGAAGCTGAGAGCCCCACTGCCCTGACAGCGGCAGCAGGAGAGAAGAGGACAGCCCTAGAAGGAGCTGAGTGATAGACCGGCTGGGTGGTGAAGCTGGCAAGGCAGACAGCTCCTGTGACAGCTGTGGAAGGGGGAGGCTGCCAGGCCGGTGGCCAGCAGTATCAGAAGCCACAGCAAGAGCAGAGGGGCAGTGGTAGCCGCCTCCTGCATGGTGACGACAGTGGTAATGGCCATAGAGATAAGAGGCCAGTGAACACTTCGAGAAGAGGGACCAGGACAGGAGGAAGGGGTGTGGTGAAGAGAAGCTGAGAGCGAGCGGAGAGCTGAGGTCGAAGGACGGAAGGCCGTGAAGAGCTGAAGAAGAGAAGTTGGGTTCTTGTCGCTGTAATTGCTGCAGAGAGCTGCCGAGTGCTTAGGACCCGGCTTCTAGAAACTCTCTGCTTGGGGTCTGTAACACTGGCCACCCTCAGGGCCTAAGGATCCCCAAACATAGGCCTGCCCAGAAAACACAGCACCAGCGGCTGCTAAAGGCTTGCGATTCCCAGCCTCCTTGGCCTACGTAAGAGCTGTGACACTCACAGGCTTGGGATTCCTGGCTGATGTAGAAATTGTAACACGAAGGGGTAATACTTGCTGTCTGAGCTATCTGAGACCAGCACCTGAAGGGCTTCTTGTCTACCCATAATTTCCACGCAGGTGGAGCCAAAGGGCCTCAGCCAGGTGATTGGTGACAAACGCAGGCCTCCTGTGAGTTCCAGTCTGGAAAACTCAGGGCTGTCAGAATAATCTGTTGGCCGAGTCTAGGAAGGAATCAGCCTGAGGTCCATTACTCCTCCATAGACAGTGTAGACTCAGTGCTCTCAGAATTGTCGGTGCCTGGGCACATCAACATTGTGGCCCTACATGCAGGACCCTCATTTACAGACACGTGCCAAAGTCAAGGATGCACACTGTAACCGTGTCTGTCATACAAATGGTAGACACAGCCTCATGTTCAGCAGCCAGGGACCAGACGTGTAAGCCTGGCATATTGACAAAAAGATGTGGCTGTTGCTGGGGCTCCTGTGTGCTGTCACCTCTCACTGCTGCCAAATGCCGAGGGACTCATAAGCTATCTGAGACCAGCAACTGAAGGGCTTCTTGTCTACCCATGATTTCCATGCAGGTGGAGCCAAAGGGCCTCAGCCAGGTGATTGCTGACAAACCCAGGCCTCCTGTGAGTTCCAGTCTGGAAAACTTAGGGCTGTCAGAATAACTTATTGTTTGTTCTATTCAACTCCTGAGGATAGGCCACTGACCTCCTTTTGTTAGAGCATTTATTCAAACTAATTTTTATTGTGGGACTTTCTGTCCCTTTGAGAAGTCTCTGTATCTTCTATAACTTAGGAGGGGCTGGGATTTGGCTCTGTAGTCTCTGAGGTCCCAGGTTCAATTCTCAGCACTGTAAAAATAGGAGAAGGATGTGGCAATCCACTCCAGAGGCAATCCTGAAACAGTCAGCCATTGAAAACCCTATGAGGGTCGCTATGAGTCGGACATGACTCGATGGCACCTAACAACAGCAACCTAGGAGTGTCTTCAAGAACCTGAGGGCCTCTGAGATGTGACCATCAGAAGGGAAGTGCCTCTGGCTCTCCTCTCTGGGACAGCAGTCCCCAGCCTTTTTGGCACTACGGACCAGTGTCATGAAGACAGTTCTTCCGTAGACCGGGGGTGGGGGTTTTAGGATGATCCAAAAGATGGTGAGCCCTGTAAACACAGATGAAACTTTGCTTGCTCACCACAGTACAGGTCCGTGGCCCGGGGGCTGGGGGCCTCTGCTCTGGAGGGTAGAATCCTAACTTAGATAACTGGCAGCCAGCAGGTATGGCTGGCTGAGCTGCATTTTCTTTGACCACCATTTCTGATTTGTCACTTGAGACGCCCACTCCCCACTTGTTCTCCTTTCAAAGACCCATCACCTCTGCACAAACATGCGGATTTCAGCCCCTTTCTCTGCCGTCCTGCTGAGTAACATCTGTTTCACCATGTTAACGTCCCGTTTTGTTTATCTCTGATGATGTTGTTGTTGTTGTTATGTGCCCTCGAGTCAAGTTCGACTCATAGCGACCCTCATAGGGTTTTCAATGGCTCACTGTTTCAGGATTGCCTTGGGAGTGGGTTGCCACGTTCTCCCATTTTGCGGTGCTGGGAATCGAACTCAGGACTTCAGAGACTGCAGAGCAGCGCTCTACCAACTGAGCTAAATCCCAGCCCTTATCTCTGATAGCTTTCCTCATATACTTGTAGTCTGTTGGCCAAGTCTAGGAAGGAATCAGCCTGAGGTCCGTTATTCCTCCATAGCATAGACTCAGTGCTCTCATAATTGTAGGTGCCTGGGCACATCAACATCGCGGCCCTACATGCAGGACTCTCATGTACAGACACATGTGCCAAAGTCAAGGATGCACACTGTAACAGTGTCTGTCATACGAATGATAGACACAGCCTTCGTGATCAACAGCCAGGGACCAGAGGTGTAAGCCTGGTATATTGACGATTAGTGACTATAGGGCATATTCTTGGACTCCATGTTTGAAAATGATAGTCCCGGTTTGTTTACTTTCTCTCTTCTTCTTGGCAACTTTAGTACTAGGGAGCCATCATTTATGCAGCCAAATAACAGAGAAGATGGAGATCAGACAGCAGCCTCAGTAGGCCAAATGTAATAATTTAATTCTAAGTGATTTGATAATTAACAAATGCTAGCATAAGGAATAATTAAATTAGAACAGCAAAAGGTATGTCTCATGCCTGAAAGTCTGGTGTGACCAGTCTCCATGTGGGTCTGTCAGGAAATGTGCTAGTTGATTTGGTGCTGTGTAGGGCTAGTGACTCCCACTGTTTTATCTGCCAGTCGCCCCGCTCATTCTAGTCTGTAGTTCTGAGACTTCAAGGGCTAAGATGACAATGCGTCCGTCCATGCCATCTCGGCTGCTGGTTCCGCTAGATGTCAGGAGTTAGGCAAGTGGTGCTTCTCCATGCACTGCGCACACAAGTCAGAACGTGCCCCCGGTGCTTCATAATCACTAAGGCCCAGCTGGAGTTTTAGCAGTAAGTCTGGGCAAGAAGAATGGACTTAGAAACATGTTAGAAGAGGAGAAGGTAGGCTCTCTGACCGATCTTCTCTGACATGCGTTGATCATGAGGCAATTCCCATTGGACCCTTTTAGCAGGCCACCCCTGCCAGGCTGTCAGAGCAGACTGTTTTGTGTCTGTGGGCTGGGGGCCAGCATGTCACTCTGTAGGGAATCTGAAACATCATGGCTGGGGAAATGGTGTCAACCTGAGCAGTGGCAGCTGGTTTCAAATGTTTTAGAGAGCTGGTTTATAGAAGATGAAATAGCTTGCTTCTTCTAAACACCCTTCCCTTCCCTTCCTCTTTCCTTCCTTCCTTCCTTCCTTCTGTTATTTGAAGCAGTATCCCACTATGTTGCCCAGGCTGTCTTGGAGCTTGCTATGTAGTTCAGACTAGCCCCAAACTTACGATCCTCCTGCCTCAGCTTCCGAAGTGCTAGAATTAAAGGTATGTGCCACCTCACCTGGCTTTTATTCATTTATTTGATACTTGGGGATTGAACCCAGGGCCTCACATATACTTTGCAAACGCCTGGCCAGAAAATATTTTTTTTAAAAGCCGCACGTAAGCTGGGCACAGTGGTTCCCACCTGCAATCCCAGCGACTCAGGAGCCAGAGGCGGCCTGCATAATTTAGCAAGACCCTGTCTCAAGATAAAAAATAAGTGGGCTGGGGATGCAGCCCACTGGTAGAGTGTTTGCAAAGTATGCACAAGGCCCTGGACTCAACCCCAAGTACCGCAATAAATAAATAAATAAATAAATAAATAAATAAATAAATTTTAAAAATGTTAATGTGAAGTTAATAAGTTAAGCTATTCTTTAGCTTTGACTATTGTTGCTGGGGTAAGCTGAGCCTGGGTGTGGCAGGCAGGCAGGAGAAGCACAGATCTTGAAGGACCGTATGGATTGAACAGTCCAGTTATAAAAATTGCACATGAGGAGCAGGTTGAAGGCCAGTTCTGTGTTTTAGGTGCTTAACCTGTGGAACCAGGAAGTTCTCGTACGCTTTCCAGCGTGGTTAAGGAGGACATGTCCCAGACGTCATCTGCTTTGGGGAAACTCACTTTCTGGACCTAGGGAAGCAGGACCAGAGTTGCTGCCCAAGGATTTGTGTCCAGGATATCCTGGCCCTGAAGGAAATCCTCGGGAGTGAGGCTGTGGCTTTACCTTCTGTGTCTGGCTCAAGAGTAAGCACTGTGAGTAGTTCTGAGGATACAGAGGAAAAACAAACTCAGTGTCTCCAGTCACACACTCGCAGCATAGCACTTCTGTGGTCCCCGAATCTGTGAGGATTTCTCCCCACCAGCGATCCAGTAAGTGCCTGTGCAGCAAACAACAGCTGGGCGTCCTACTTCAGCTCTGTTTTCATGCTGTTAGCTCCCACAGGGGGAGGGCTCAGTCCTGCCAGCCTGCCCCCCACCCGCCTTCCATTTGTGAGTCCAGGCTTCTGGAATGTCTGACCAACCGGCTGCAAATTGCAGCTCCCTTGACTCCCTCCTTGGGTTTGATTAATTTGCCAGGGCGGCTCCTAGGACTCAGGGAAATACTTTACTTAAGCTTACTGGTTTATTACAATGAGTATTTTAAAGGATACAAATGAACAGCCAGAATAAGAGGGCCACAGGGAGAGGCCTGGAAAGTTGCCTCTTTCAGGAGCTTCTGTGCCTGTGGGGTTTGCCTCACTCTCTCTGACTCATTCTGAAATTCCTTCCTGTGAAAAACCAAAGCTCTGCTTAACGGCCTAACCTGAGTAGAGGTCCTGGCTAGGGAGTGTCTCAGGCTGAGCTGCATCTCTCTGCTGCACTGCAGCTGACAGAGAGTAACTGGGGAAACTCACCTCCGTCTTTCTGCAGAGTGATGAAGCCCTGAGACGAAAGGATTGGCCTAGGAGGAAATGTGACTTCTATGCACAGTCTCTGGACTCTGCCACCCTGCCTCCCTGGGGACTAAAGCCAACTACAGAGAGGCTCTCGGCCCCTCCTCTCACTGCCTCCTTGCCCAGCAGGGCCTGTGGTCTTGGTGACACCATAGCCTGAATGCAGCCTGGTGGTACTGTATGTGGCTGTGGCCTCCTCAGCCAAGAGCCACTTGCGATGTCCTGCTGGAGGCCTGGCCGTGGCCTTGGATTAAAGCCCTGTTTGTCCTTTGGATTTTCTCCCTGGAGGTCACTCCAGCCCACGTTGGCTTCCCCCTGGGTTACAGGATGAGATGAAAGTGCTGGGAAGAGCATTCCTCTGAAGCCCTGTGTTGATAGGGAAGGAGTGACCTCAGCGTATTCCGCTTTATTCTGGAGGCAGGTGAAATGGATTTAAAAATTGTTCTGTTGTATATGTCTCCAAAGTTTTCTTGTAAAAAGGTTCTGGACAATTTAGTTGCTTAATAAAATCAAGTCTTGTGGCTGGGGCAGGGGGACTTGATTGTGCACATGCATCTGTGTGTGGATAGAGTGTGTGTGTGTGTGTGTGTGTGTGTGTGGAGAGAGGGTGATTTCGTGTGTGTGTGGAGAGAGAAAGTTGGTCACTTTGGAAAATTCTTTCTGGTGCTGTTGCCCACCCTTTTCTGTGTATCACGTGCACACAGGTCATCTTGTCCAAGGTCACCTACTTATAGATGTTGAACATCTAAAGTTTAATCCTCAAGTTTATGCGTGTGTTTGTTGCTGGTGGCTGAAGGCTGGGCAAGTCTCAGAGGCTGATCAGGCTGAGGCCTCTGCCCAGTGTTTCCATCAGAGAAAGAATTCAGAGATGAGACAAAGTAAGGAATCTGGAGGAAGTTTTATCATAGGGTGGAATTGCACAGGCAAGGAGCAAGTGTTGGTGTTTTGAGAGAGAACTGCAGAGAATCTCAGCACTGGGGTTTCAGATGAGCCAGCCTTATGGGCAGACGTTAATGGAGGGGAGAGTTATTTATGGGTTAGAGTGGAGAAAGGTGGGGAATTCCAGCCATGGGTAGATATTTCCCAGGAAAAGGGTTTACTCCTCTTTTCTGTCCTTAAGTGCAGTTTCTGGATGTGTCCTACATAACGGGATCAGGCGATTTTGCAAGAATGATGATAAGGAGATGACATCAAAATGAAGCCAAAGACAGTGGTTCTCTTGGTTGGCCATTTGTCCCAGCTGGTTTTGGGGGGTCTTTCTGTTGTACAGCTCTGCAATTGTATCAGCCCCCAGCCACCTTGCAGTTTGCCTGTTTTTTCCTGTCTAGCCTGCCTTAGGTTGAATAAATTGTAGGCAAAATGGGTTTGCTGTTTAACTCTCCTGAAGTGTGCCCCCTCCCAGGTTGGGATTTATTCCTCTTATTAGGGGGAAGTTTTGCCTTTCATTTTCTTATTTGGTGGGCTGGGGGTGTGGTACAGTGGTAGAGCACTTGTCTAGTATATGCAAAGCCCTGGGTTTGATGCCCATAAACACTAAAAGCATTTTCTGATTTGGTGAGTTAATTTTAAGTGTTGATTGCCTGCTTGCTCCAAGGGCAGGGTCTGCAGTGCGGATCAGGTTGGTATTTAAAAGACCTTGGCAGAGCAGAGAGAAGACAGAGGCCCTTCTTACCTGCAGCATATGAGGTACATATTAGATGTTGGGCTCCTGGGAGTGTGTGGGCCAAACAGGAATGGGAGCGCAGCAAAGGGAAGCAGGCCTTCTCCTCCGGCCTTCCCTCCGTTCTTTTTTGCTTTTCTTGTCTTTTTTCTTATATGTGTGAGCCGCTATGCCTGGCTCTCAAGTAATTTTATAACTTAAAAAATGAAAAAGAGAAAAAGAAAAAGAAAACCTTTCCAGCTAAATAGCTGTTAACCTGATTTTTAAGTGTTCCAAAGTAAGTCAATGTTCTGTCTCCTTACAAGGAAGCAGCTGATGTTTTGGTGCTGAAAGCTTAAGTGGTAAAAGACAAAGCCTTCATCCCTGTTGGGGATCTGCCTTCAGGCAGGGTGGCTTTATCAGAATAGGTGACATCATGACAAGCATTAGGATCTCAATTTGATGTGTTTTCTGATATTTTCACTATTTATCTTTTTTTTTTTTTTTTTTTTTTTTGCGGTACTGGGGGTTGAACCCAGGGCCTCGCGCCTGCATGCTCTGCAAGTGCTGGACCACTGAGCTGCGCCCTCAGCCCATTTTTTTTTTTTTTTTTACTTTTTGAGACAGGGTCTCGCTAAGTTACGCAGACTGCCTCTGGTCTCGAATTTGCGATCCTCCCGCCTCCGCCTCCCAAGTTGCTGGGATTACAGGCGTGCGCCACCATGCCTGGCCCTACTATTTATTTTTCTAATCTGCACCTTTTCAACAGTTTTAGAGGGCCACAAAATCAGTTGCAGATTAGAATTATGTGTAGATTAAAATTCTAATCTGCATCTGATTTTATAGCCCTCTAAAATTGTTGGAGGGCTGGGATTTAGCTCAGTTGGTAGAGCGCTGCTCTGCAGTCTCTGAGTTCCCGAGTTCAATTCCCAGCACCGCAAAAATGGGAGAAGGACGTGGCAACCCACTCCCAAGGCAATCCCGAAACAGCCATTGAAAACCCTATGAGGGTCGCTGTGAGTTGGATACCAACTCGACGGCCCCTAACAGCAACAACAAAAATTGTTGGAAGGGTGCATATTAGATTTGAGGGTGTATGATAGTGTGAGTCCTGTAGCCTTCCTTTGAACAAAGGGCCCCCAGCGAAGGCTTCAGGAAGGAGAAATACAGTAATGAGAGATAATAATAAAAAGATCACCCCCAAATATTTCCAACAGCTTGCATTTATTTCTGAGGGTCGCTGTAACAAAGCACCACAGGCTGGATGGGTTAAAACAACAGAAATGGGCCAGGTACAGTGGGGGCACATGCCCGCAATCCCAGGGACTTCAGGCAGAGGCAGGAAGATAGCAGGTTCGAGACCAGAGGCATCCTGCCTGTGTAATTTAGCAAGACCCTCTCCAGATTCAAAAAATAAAAAAGGGGGTTGGAGGTGCAGCTCAGTGGCAGAGCACTTACAGAATACACACAGGGTCCTGAGTTCAGCCCCTCGGTACTGCAAGAAAACCCAAAAAACAATCAAAATGCACTTGGGAGGCTGGGATAGGAGGATCGCAGGTGCAAGGCCAGCCTGAACTACATAGTGAGACCCTGTCTCAAAACACCAAGGGCTGGAGATATAGCTCAGTGGTAGAGCTTTTGCTCTACTTTCCATCCCCAGCTCCACAAAATAAACAAATGAACAAAAAACCCAAGGATTGTATTTTCTCACAGTTCTGGGGGCTGGAAGTCCAAAATTAAGGGGTTGGCAGGGCCATGCTCGCTCAGAAGGCTCTGTAAAGGGCCCTCCTGTGTGTCCTCCAGCTGCTGGTGTCTCTCAAGTAATCTTGGCTTATAGCTCCACTCCTGTCCCTCCTTCATGTAGCCTTCTTCCCTGTGTGTCCCATTTAACTTTTTACATTTGGAAGTAGTGGCCAGGAACCTTTCTGATGTCCCCTAACTGTCCTAGGACATCACCTGTGTGGCAGAATGAGCACCTCCTGTGTTGAATTCAGCCGGCTTGTTATGAACACGTCATCCATTAGACCTCATTGTTGAGTGGTTAATGTGAAAGAAAGAAAAGTTAAAGTTAAGAAGGTAGATGTTATAGCTACCCTAATTGCAACCGATCATTTTATATCATCTCTTACTATGGGACCATTTTGGCAAATTGACTCATTTAGCAACAAACGAACACATTTTCTAGTGATTGATCATGATAAATTTTGTGCTTACAGTATATTTTTTCTAGGTTCTTATAATGGGTTGCTTTTTATTTATTTTTGTTGATATATTGGTGAACTATTATGATTTTTCTGCTTTCTTTAACTTTCACATAATCAGGAAGATTTTGTGGCTTATCCATGTTTTCTTTCTTTTCTTCTTTTTCTCTTTCTTTTTCCCTCCCTGCCCCCCCCCTCTCTGTTTCTCTCTTTCTAACTTTAAAAACTCTAACTTTATACTTTTCTTTTTAGAGAAGAACCAAAGATGATACGTGGAAAGCAGATGACCTCAGGAAACACCTTTTGGTAATATGTTTTAAAATTTTAAGCTGGGATCTAGATGGAACTTTCATGGTTTTCTTGGACAGTTTTACGTGGTTCTCAGCACTGCAACTCTGGTTACCTGAGGCTTACTTCAGAGGTGTTTTTAACTCACAGAGGAAGCCACAAGGTTAACACCTCTGGAACTGTGGTGGACAGGGCCCCGTGATGGAGCTCAGGGAGACCCCACTGAGGCTTAGGGCATCCTTGTGCCTCTTGGGACATGTGGTTCTCAGTTTGAGGGTGTGGTGGCAGTGGGTTGGAGAAAGGGCTTTGGGGATTGAGATGAAGTTCTGAGACTTTCATAATGAGGGTCCTTGTTCTTTATGTAGTACCCTGGAGGTTTGTGTCTCAGTAAGCTTAAAACACAATTTTATTATCTTTCTTTCTAGTGTGTGTAGTATTTTATTTTTTGCAGTGCTGGGGATCAAACCTAGGGGCTTGCACATGGTAGGCAAATGCTTTACCCCTAAGCTTCGTCCCTGCCCCTCATGTAGTATTTTAGATTTGATTTGCCAGTAAACATGAATGTCTCTGACACATAAGGTGCCAGAAAGCAATTATATCAGTGCTAGGTGTGACTTGAGTTACTTTAGTATTCTAAGAATATTCATTCAGCCACCCTGCCCATCCTGCTGGTATTAGAAAGCAGTTGCAGCCAGTGGTTTCCAAACATCCTTCAGATGAGTATTAAAAGGTAAATGGAACTGTGCTTTCCTGCTGAAGGAAGGTTGTCCTTCTGTTGTTTCAGGCTGTGCAATCGGGTAGTTCCAAGGAAGATAAGAAACACAGAGAAAGGAGGCTGCACAAGGAGTCAGAAATGGACCTCCTTGACTACAAAGAGCACAAGTACAGGGACCCAGATCGAGACACCCGGCACAGAGACAGGACCACTGAGAGAGACCTCAAGGAGAGTCCACAGGAGGAGAGAGACCGAGAGAGACACAGGGAACGGAAAAAAGACGCAAAAGACCAGGAGAAAGAAACATCGAAGGAGAAGCACCGAGAACCAGGCATGGAGAAGTCTCACAGTAGAGGGAAGGACCGAGAAAGGGAGAGAGAGAGAAGAGCTAGGAAGGAAGAGCTCAGGCAGACTACCGCCTACCACAACCTCCTGGGCCGGGACGCGCGAGTGGAGAAGAAGGTCCGCTCAGGTGCGTCCTCAGTCTGGGCACTGAAGTGGTTTAGGAGGTGCTCAGTTCTCTTCTCAAGGTGTCGCCACAACATTTTGTTGGCCGTTTCTCTTAAAAGAGCTAGCTCTTCAGGCACTTTCCTTCTCAGTGTGTTCATTCATCATTTTGTTTTTCTGAGTTTCCATGGTTATTTTAGCTTTGGGTTTGAACTCACAGGCCCCCATTCTGGTGCGTGTGTTTGTTACTTTGATATTTTTAATAACATGCAGTGAGGGAACAATTTTCTCAGTATTTCTAGAGTTTTACTGTTGAAACATATTTTAGATTTTTATCTAAATGCATCTTAGTCCCTTTGGGGACAAAGAAAAATAATGCTGTTTGGTAAAAAGTATTCCTCAACGTGTCAATTTTGTTTCAAGCAATATTTAAATATTATTTATCTAAACTTATAGGAATTCTAGGGTGAAGGTGCATATTTACCCCCAAAAGGAAATTTCTTTACTATTTTTGGTTGCACAAGCAGTATATGGTTCTTATAAAAATTTAAACTAGCCAACAGAAGCGAAAAAGGAATACTTGAGAGAAATGCATTGTGACTCTTGGAATCAGCAGAAACGCTTGAGGGCCTGGCTAGGAAGGTGTGATGGGACCAAGGACCTGTATATACCTGTATCCCTGTATATCCCTATACCTGTATACAGGTATAGGTATCCCTATACCTGTCTCCCTGGATATACCACTACGTGTGTGGACCTAGCACAGCTTGTTTGTGCAGCCATTGCTGGAGATTGTTTGCAGATTCAGCTTGTTGGAAATGAGTATATAGATTGCAGATGTTTTTGGTGTCACATGCACATTTCTGTTGTATATTCTTGGGTGGGGGGTGGTTGATGGGTTAGTGGGTCACCACTAATTACCATAGTTTTAACAGTAACTCACTATTTAATGCTTCTTTTAAAAATTGTTAGTTTGATGTTCTTGTTTACTTCTAATCAAATATTCAGTTCTCAAGGTCACTCTTTTGTTGGCTTCCTACTTTATTTTTTCAACACAGTATTTAAAATGAATTGTGTTGGAGAGGCTAATTACCTAGTTAAGATTCTTCGGAGCTCTCTCTGTCCTCATTCACAGGCCTGCTCCCTCACTCCTTTTCCTTCTGCATTTCCATCTGTTAGGCGTGGCCCTGCTCCAGGCTTTGTGCAGGGACCACTTCCCCAGCTACCTTTCTCCTGCCCTGAAGAGACCCAGTCTCGTGGTTTTAAATACCATTTATCTCTTCCTGTTTTCCAAGTTTCAGTCCCCACCGGGGCCCCTCCCTGAATCCCAGGCTCGAGTGCCCCACTGAACATTGGTGTCAGGGAGGCCACAAAGTTATTCTGCCCTACGTGGACTTGTGGCTTCCACCTCCAGAGCCTCTTTCACCACATCCTCGCCCCTTCAGCTGGTGGCAGTGCTTCCTTTCATTCTTCAGGCCAGAAAACATGGCATCATCCTGGCCCCACACTTTTTCTTCCAGTCTCCTGGAGAATCCTGTGGGCTTCGGAGCACACCAGACCCTGGCCCTCCCCAGGTCCCAGGTCCCAGCCTGGTCAGTGCTCAGTGCACACTTTTCCAATGAATGGCCTTTGTCTCAGTGATCCCTGAAGGTTTAATTTTGCCCTAAACTTTTAAACTTTTTCTTTCCTTTTTGTAAAAACAAAAAACAAAAAACCCAAAAAACTTGAATATACATATGCATAGTTTTTAAATTTTAATTTATTTTTTTATTTTTTTTGTGGTACTTGGGGTTTGAACCTAGGGCATTGCATGTACTTTTGCAAGTGCTCTACCACTGGACTGCACCAGCCCATTTTTTACTTTTTATTTTGAGTCAAAGTCTTGCTAAGTTACGAAGGCTGCCTCTGGGCTTGAACTTAAAATCCTTCTGCCTCCCTGTGCCTAGTTGCTGGAATTACAGATGTTTTTAACAATATGTATATATTGTTAAAATATATATATATAATATATATTATATATAAATAATATATAACTATATATAAATAATATATATAACAATATATACATAAATAATATATATAACAATATATACATAAATAATATATATAACAATATATAAATAATATACATATAACAATATATATATAACTATATATATACATATATATATATATATATATATATTTTTTTTTTTTTTTGAATGTACTCTTGCTATATATAGCCCAGGCTGGCCTTGAACTCCCAATCCTCCCACCTCATCCTCTCAAGTAACTGGGATTACAGGTGTGTACCACCATGCCCAGCTAACAATGTACTTTTTAGGTAGTTTATTTTTGATTAACATGCATTAATTATAAGTATTAACCAGATCCAGTATATTTCAATGAATGCATACAGTGTGCTGAAACAGCAGTTTTCTTAATTGCAAGCTATGACTTGCTGTCTATGCAGATGCAGAAGTGAGGCCACTTTTCCATGTTGGGTGGTGCTTTGGCCATCACCAGGACTTGGGGGACTCTTTTGTGTTTTCCCAGCTCCACCTGGTGCTTGTGCTGGGCACGCCCTAGCACCCCATAACAGATGCTTTGGCCACCTGCCAGTAGGGTGGCTGCAGCTGGCTTCCTTTGTTGTTTGGGGCCTCCTGCCTCCTTTGCCCCCTTTGGAGTGTAGGTACCAGGGGGTTTGGGGCCACATCTGCAAGCAGGGCTTTCCTGGGAGTACCAGAGCTGGCTGAGACAGGTGGCCAACTGGGCTGAGTTTTCTCCTCAGATTGGGCATTGCTCCCTGTGCAGCTGTTTCACTGGGGCACGGAGATCCTGAAGGTGTTCTCCAGGGGTACTCAGACATCTGCCAGCTCACCTCAGTAGCAGACTGCAGGAGAGGAAGAATTACATCTGTTCCTTGGATCGCCATTTTTATATCCCTCTTTATTCCATCTTAAGTTTAGTTACTAGAACTTGTCACTCTTGAGTTTAGGGAATGTTTTAATTGAAGAATATATGAAAATACATGTTCATAAACATGGCAATAAAGTGTACAATAAGAGGTTAGAAGATATTTTTGATAAGCTAAAATTTGGGAATATTAAAATATGCTTTATATCTTTAGTAAGTAAAGTACGAGTTGAAGAGAAAGAAAGGAGAGATGAAGATGCTGAAAGAGGAGATGAAGAGAGAGAAAGAAGATACCGAGAAAGAAAGGTATACAAGGCCAGGCCCACATCTGGGAGCATTGTTTTAGAGGCACCAAGGGGAAAGTTGGTAAGCCAGGGTAGAAGGCTGGGAATGTCTCCAGTGCCACAGGTAATCAATTTCTTTTCCTCTCATGAGCGAGTGTTTTTCTCTGGTTCCAGGGGTAACCCTTTGTTATGTTAGAAATTTTAGAAGAAACAAATAACAAGTAAACAAAAACTATCTATTCTTCACCCAGAGATTATTGATAAGGTTTAGATATGTATATATAATTTTTTTCTTAAATTGGACTTTTATTACTTTATCAGTGGTTTAAACTTAATGTTATCTTGAGCATTTTCCTGAGTGATATTTACCTATAATATTTTAGCAGATGCATAATTTAATATTCAGTGATATATATGTGTCAGTTCTGCTGCATACTTCCTATTTTTGGACACTTGGGTTGCTTTGAAATTTTTTTTTATTACAAAGGCATCTATAGAGTAAACTTTTTGCATTTGTTCATAATTATTTGCTTATGATTAATCTCTGGAAATGAACTTACTAGATCAAAGTAAATATAAACGTACACCAGTTGTTTTAGATGTTGTTGTTAAATGTTGTCATATACAACAGAACAAAATACTACCCAACACTGTGCCATGTCTAGCACTACATCAGTGCTTCTCTGCTATTCATAGGGTTTTCAATGGCTGATTGTTTTGGGATTGCTTTAGGAGTGGGTTGCCATCTCCTTCTCCCATTTTTTCAGTGGTGGGGATTGAACTCAGGGCCTCAGAGAGTGCAGAACAGCACTCTACCAACTGAGGTAAACCTCAGGCCCCCCTTTGCTTTAGATAAGTTATAACTATTTATATCATCATTTTTAATCTTTCTACTTTGATTCCAGGGCTGGGATTTAGCTCAGTTGGTAGAGCACCGCTCTGCAGTCTCTAAGGTCCTAAGTTTGATTCCCAGCACCACAAAAGTGGGAAAAGGACATGGCAACCCACTCCCAGAGGCAATCTGGAAACAGTCAGCCCTTGAAAACCCTATGAGGGTTGCTATGAGTCAGACACGACTGGATGGCATCTAACAACAACTTTAATTCAGAAGAAAATAAAATTTCTGGGCACTTTCTTTTTTAAAAATTTATTTACAAATTTTAACTGACACATAGCAATTGTACATAAATCATTCATTTCTTTCTCTTTCTTTTTTCATTCTTTTCCTTCTTTCTTTCTCCTTTCTTTTTCTTTCTTTCTTTCTTTCTCCTTCTTTTCTTTTCTTTTCTTTCTTTTCTTTTTTTTTCTCTTGGGGGTTGATCACCCACAGTCTCGCACACACTTTGCAAATGCTCTACCACTGGGCTGCATCCCCAGCCCATTTTTTACTTTTTTATTTTGAGGCAGGATCTCTCTAAGTTAATGCCAACTGCCTCTGGCCTCAAACTGGTGATCCTCCTGCCTCAGGCTCCCAAGTAGCTAGGATTACAGGCGTGTGCCACTGCACCTGGCTTCTTATTGATTTTTAAGCATACTTGAGAAGGTTAACTCTCTGCTAGTCATTTATGTTGCTATTTTTTTGTTTTGAATTTGACTTGTGGGATCTTTGCTTTTAAAAATTATTTATTTATTTTTTAATTTAAATTTATTTTTTATTTTTTATTTTTTTGCGGTACTGGGGGTTGAACCCAGGGCCTCACGCTTGCATGCTTTGCAAGTGCTGGACCACTGAGATGCACCCACAGCCCATTTTTTTTACTTTTTTGTGACAAGGTCTCACTAAATTACACAGACTGCCTCTGGTCTCGAACTTGGGCAGTCCTCCTGCCTCTGCCTCCTGAGCCGCTGGGATTACAGGTGCGTGCAATCACGCCCGGCTTTTAAAATTTTTTATTTTTATTTTTATTTTTTGCACTATGGGTAGCTGAACCTAGGGCGTTGTGTATACTTTACAAGCACTGTTCCACTGAGCTGCACCCTTAGCCCCTTTAACTTATATTTTTTATCTTGATACGGGGTCTCATTAAGTTATTCAGGCTGCCTCTGGCCCCAAACTTGGGATCCTGCCTCTGCCTCCTGAGCGAGTTGCTGGGATTATAGGCCTGTGCCACCATACTAGGCTGATCTTTATTTTTATAAATGCAAACTGTGAAATAGTCAAGTCTTTCTTCTTGTTCACGGAATGTTTGGCAAGCCCTTTCCCCACTCTGAAGTTGCACAAGTAGTCTGTGCTTTGTTCTGAGTCTTCAAAGATTTTTGTTTTTAAGACTTAAGTCTTTAATTCCCACATAGTTTATTTCAGAAAATGATCTGAGGTAGTAATCTGACTTTACATCTGAGGAGCTTGATCAGAGCTCTCTGTTTGTTTTCCAGGAAGGTTATCCTGACAGATGAGCATAGAGAACTAGAGTTGGGCAAGAGTGAAGAGCTGCCCCTGCACGTCTCTCCTTGATCCCCCTCCAGTGTCCCCCAAACCTGATCTGTTGTCCTGGAAAAAAAGAAATCCCCACTCACACCATTACTGCACTGTTAGGCACCACCAGCCACCAGCCCTGCAAAGTGACACAGAGACACCGAGGCCCAGCTGCCCTCCCTCCAATGTGGTTGCTGTTGTTGTTAGGTGCCGTCAAGTTGGTGTCCGACTCATAGTGACCCTCATAGGGTTTTCAATGGCTGACTATTTCGGGATTGCCTTGGGAGTGGATTGCCAGGTCCTTCTCCCGTTTTTGAGGTGCTGGGAATTGAACTTGGGACCTCAGAGACTGCAGCGCAGCGCTCTACCAACTGAGCTAAGTCCCAGCTCCTCCGATGTGGAGATAGGGCAGTGCTGTGGATGCTGAGTGTCCCCCACAGGGCCCTGTGTTAGAGCCGGGCCCCCAGGGTAGCGCTGCTGGGAGAAGTTGTCCTTTAGGAGGGGGCCTTGGGGGAAGCCCTTGGGTCCCTGGAGGTTGGGGTCCCCAGGAGGAGTGAAGGGACCCCAGGGAATCCAGACATGAGGAGGACGTATGGACTGAGTTCAGTGGCCCCTGGCTAGGCTGAGCAGAGGAGACCTGTGGGAAAGGATCAGGCAGGCAGGCCTCGGGGTCTGCTGAGAGTGCCAACCAGCTTGCGGAGCCGTACCTGAGCCTCGTGTTCATCGAGGTAACTGTTGCACAGCGTATGGTAATGCCATCACTTACCCACTTGAGCTTCTGTCGTGTTTTGTGGGATGAGAGATGACTAAATGATGGTCCTCTTTTTTTTTTTTTTTTTTTTTTTTCCAGTACTGGGAGTTGAACCCAGGGCCTCGTATATGCTCTGCAAGTGCTGGACCACTGAACTGCACCCCTAGCTCTTTTTAGTTTTTGGGACAGGGTCATGCTAAGTTACGCAGACTGACTGCCTCTGGTCTTGAACTTGCAATCCTCCCACCTCCGCCTCCGCCTCCTGAGCTGCTGGGATGACAGGTGTGTGCCACCATGCCTGGCATGGTCCTCATTTTTAAGACTCCCTATTGGGGCAGAGTAATTTAGGAAGAGTGATGCGAGCCATCATCACAAGAGAAACGGCAGTGTGGTGCTGTTGGTGCCCACTAACGGGACCGCCCTGCTGGAGAAGCCACCACGATGTCACAGCTGAGGGGGCGCAGAGTGAAGAATGTGGCAGAGGGACAAGGACTAGATGGCGAATGACATGTTGGCTTTGCTGAGTGTGAGTCAGCTTTCTGCCCCTGTAATGGAACACCGAGGTAGTAGCTTATAAAGAGAAAAGGTTTACTTTGGTTCACAGCTCTGGATGGGTGAGACACAGGCCTCAGTCTCCTTGAGGTTTGACCTCCTGGACCCAAGGGCTTCCCACAAGGCCCCCTCCTAAAGGACCACAACTTCTCCCAGCTGCGCCATTCTGGGGGCCCCTCCCTAACACAACAAGGCCCCGTGGGGGACACTCAGCATCCAGAGCATTGCCCTGTTTCCACATCAGAGGGAGGGCAGCTGGGCCTCGGTGTCTCTCTGTCACTTTGCAGAGCTGGTGGCCGGTGGTGCCTAACAGGGGAGCAGTGGTATGAGTGGGGATTTCCTTTTTTCCAGGACAACAGATTAGGTTTGGGGGACACTGGCAGTGGGATCAAGAAGTGACATGCAAGGCAACTCTGCACTCCTCCCTGGTTTTGTTCACCACAGCATGTGTAAGGACAGAGTCCTCATGTCTCGCTTGCCCCTTTCACTCTTGCGTTTTGTAGCTGCAGTACGGTGACAGTAGAGAGAACCCTCTCAAGTACTGGCTTTATAAGGAAGAAGGGGAGAGGAAACACAAGAAACCAAGAGAAGCAGATCGAGAAAGGAAACACCAAGACAAAAGCAGCACAAGGGAGAAAAAAGAAAAACATTCAAGAGAAAAAGGGAGCTCACTGTCTGACAAGGAAGGGGAAGAGAGACACAGAGGAAAACGGCATAGAGAAGGCTTTCCTCTTGATGATGAGAGGCACCGAAGTAACACTGATAGAAAGGAGAGGTCATGGAAAGATGACCACAAAAAAAGGGAATCCAAGGTACCATTTTTTGATGCTTCGTTGCTTTTGTAGTCATCCTGAGATCAACAGTCATAGATAAAAAACTGTATCTAAATGTTGTTGTTGTTGTTGTTGTTAGGCACCATCGACTCAAGTGCGACTCATAGCTACCCTCATGGAGTTTTCAATGGCTGATTGTTTCAGGATGGCTTTGGGAGTAGATTGCCAGCTCCTTCTCCCAGTATCTAAATGTAGCCTGATAACATTAATAGTAGCATTTTTGCCTAATAGTAGCATTTTTGCCAGACCGTGCATCCCTGTGACAAAATACCTGACATAAACAACTTAGGGAGGAAAGATTATTTTGCCTCATAGTTTCAGAGGTTTCAGTCCACCATGGTGGGGAGGGTGTGGTGGAGGTTTCAGTCCACTATGGTGGGGAGGGTGTGGTGGAGGTTTCAGTCCACTATGGTGGGGAGGGTGTGGTGGAGGTTTCAGTCCATCATGGTGCCGGGGGCATGACTGAGCAGAGCAGCTTACCTCGTGGTGGCCAGGAAGCAGAGAGAATGCTTGTGCTACAGGTTTCCCCCTTTTCCCCTTTCTATTCTATCTGGGCCATCAGCCTAGGAGATGGTGCCATCCAGATGCTGGACGGGTCTCCCCTCCTTAATTAATCATCTCTGGATACACCCTCCCAGAGACATCCAGTGGTGGGTTTACTAATCTCCTAGGTACTTCTCAATCCAGTTCAAGCTGATAAAGATTAACTATCATTAGTAGTACATCTTGGTAAAAAAGTGACTCAAGTAATCTATACTATATGATTAGTACAGAGAGATAACCAGTCTTTTGAGAAATATGAACTAAAATCTGTTGGTTATGTTGTGAGTATACTTTTTTCCCCTCCCTCCCTCCCTCCCTCCTTCTTTTCTTCCCTCCTTCCTTCTTTCTTTTTTTTTTTTTTTCTTGGCTTCACTATGTTGTCCACAGTGGTCTGAGCACCTGGGCTTGTTTGATCCTCCTGCCTCAACCACCCTAGGAGTTGGGACTACAGGTGTGCACCCACCACACCCAGCTGAAAATGTACTTTTAACAGAGATTTGGAAATCTATCATGAAATTTTGAAATTTAGCATTAAAAGAGGAGCTTTGTTTTGTTTTCAGTACTGGGAGGTTGAGCCCAGGGCCTTGTGCTTGCATGTTCTACAAGCGCTGTAGCACTGCACTGTACCCCCAGCCCACTTTTTTACTTTTTCTTTCGAGACAGGGTCTTGCTATATTATGAATACTGTCTCTGGTCTCGAACTTGTGATCCTCCTGCCTCCACCTCTCGAGTTGCTGGGATTACAGGCATGAGCCACCGAACTCGGCTTGGGAACTGATGTTTTTAAAATAGAAATTGACTAGCTGATGAAAGATCATCAAACAAAACTGGCAGTATGAATTTGCAAAACAAAAACAAAAACAAAAAAACCATAGAGTAAAAACATGCAGTACAGATTGCAAAGAAACGAGTTTCCTTCCTCATTTATTGACTTCATCACTATAGTTGTTTAGTGTTTCCAAACTCATTTTAGTGACTTTTGCTCTCATACGTGCCCTTCTGGTTGCTCTGTTTTTATAGTCTCTGAAGCGTTGTGACTTTATTGTCCTGTTCCTTGGTGGTGCTTCCCTAAAGCAGAAGTATAACATTTTCTAAGAGGCTGGGGAGATTCAAACCAGGGACAGGCTGGAGGTCTCAGCCAACATCAAGGATTTTGGCCTGCTGATGTGATTATATGTAGCTGATGTCTTCAAAACGGTGTGTATGTTTATCTGTAGGAACCAAAAGCTGGTGGATTAAACCAGGAGCATTTAAACTGAGAATCGTCTGTGGTAGGAGCAGGTTGCTGCCTGGTCTCCCGACCACCTCAGCGTGCTCTGTGCTGTCAGGCATCATGGATCAGAGTCCCATAACCTCCGTTCCCTTTACCGCAGGCTTTCCTCATATTGGTACTGAAGCCCCACTGTCACCTGCAGCTCATAGGCTTCCTTTGGTATCAGAATACTGATCACATTCCTTAGCAGTTATAGGACACTCCCAGTCTTGTCTCTTTGTATTATGTAGTGTTTAAAGCCCATGGCCTTCCTCTCTCCGTGGTCACGCAAAATGTTTGTACTCCTGATCATATTCCTATTACCAAAAAGCTGAATGAAATAATGATTGGGAGGGAGATACTCAGAGAAAAGTATTCATTCTGCTTGTTTTAAAAATCTCTTTCCCTCCACTGAAACTTTCTAATTTTCCCTCCAATGTTTTATTATGAATATTTTCAAACACACAGCAAAATTGACAGATTTTTACAAGGAGCACCCAAATACCTACCGCTTAGATTCTACGACTGACATTTTATTGAGCTTGCCTGTTGTTCATTCCCTAGGTTGCATGTAGTTACTGGAAGTGTCATGCTTAGGTTGAGTTTGTTTAGTTCTGCCCAGAAATGCCTTTTGGGACATGTCTTAATGCACACATTGTTGTTGTTCTTGTTGTTAGATGCCTTCGAGTCGGTATCTGACTCATAGTGATCTTACGTACAATAGGGGAAACACTATTGTCAGTGCTTCTCTGCTGTTCATAGGGTTTTCAATGGCAGATTGATTTTTGGGAGTGGGTTGCTGGGAGTGTCTCCCAAGCCTACACTACCTGGCGTTCCCAGGTGGTCTCCCATCCAAGTTCTAACCAGACCTAACCCTGCTTAGCTTCTGAGATCTGATGGGATTGGATGCCACAGGGCTACGGCTGCAGGCAATGCACACATTAGGCTTATTTATTTATTTATTTATTTATTTATTTGAGAGAAGGTCTCACAATATAGCCCAGTCTGGCTTTGAATTGAACCCCTCCCTGCCTCAGCCTCCTGAGTTTCTCAGATCATAGATGTGAGCCACCATGCCTGGCTTACATTTGGCTTTTGTTAAGAGTTGTAAGCAATGGTCTATTGAAAACATTGTTCTGCATGTTTGTTAAACCACTGCCTCAAAATTAGTTCCAGAATGAGGTTCTTCCAATGATGTGTAGACTTTCCTTTTAAGACATTTGTTTTGTGTTTGAGTGGCCATATGCATCAGACTTGATTCCAGGTGCCGAGGGTACACTGAACAAATGTATTTCTGTTCTGATAGTTGGAGAATCCAGATGGTAAAGGCACAGCAAATATAAAGTATGTCATTCGGAGTGATTATTCATCATTCTGTAGGTAACATTTTCCTTTGTTACTCTGAGCACTCTGCTTAGTCACTCTGTTACTGTTAGCCTAGGTTTGATGTAATTCTGAGGTGATGTAAAGCACAATTAATTAATGATTATGCTGGGTAAACAGATATAAACCAGGACTGTCTCTAGGGATGTATCTCCTCCCTGATTATCTCTCATTTTCTCTGTATGATGTTTTTTTCAATACTGGGATGACACTCACAGTGTATGCATGCCAAACATGTGCTCTACCTGTGAGCTACATGCCCAGCCACATACAGTTTCGATCCATTATTTTAATTAATATTATATCTTTCATTATAAACTCCCTCCAGTTGTCAATTAGAGATAGAAAGAGTGTGCTTGAGCATGATAAACATGACAAAGTGTCCCTCTAAAGTTACCGACTGGTGACTTCCTTAGCACAAGATGACGGTAACCCCACCTCGGTTACCCTATCTGCCACAATCTCATTCCTTTGAAAGTCAGATGGTGCTCCTGCTCCTAGAAGTAGTGGCTTCATCCATCTCCTGTAAATATCTGTTTCTAGCCCAGAACCCTCCTGATGAGAGTGGCAGTCCTAAGGGACTGGGTGAAAAGGCCACAGGAGTTTGACAGCAAAGCACTGAGCTCCTGTCCAGTGCTCACATAGGCAGGCCACTTGAGGTTCAGCATTACCCTCCTCCCCGATGGCGTGGGAGTTGAGACGGTGGAGGTAAAAGCACTGCAGACCCACTGCCCGCCATGTTATGCAGCCTATCAGGCCAGCGTTGCCCCCTGTTCAGCCACCCATAGGCTTAATTCTCCTCATTAGCCATTATATCATCATTTTTCCCTACCTGTACTACTGATTTAATTCTTTTTTCCAGCCCAGTCTGTTTTATAGACTATGACAGACTGGCCTGTTAAACATGTAATTGCACTTATTTTCTAACTAATTTTGGGAAGATTTTAAACTGAAGAGAAGTACAAAGGATAAAATTATTCTTGATCCTGGACTGAGGGGTCATTGCTTTGTGACATGTGCATACCCTTGCAGTCCTTTGTCCTGTGCATAAATGAAATTTGTAAAAAAGAAAAATTGGAATCATGCTGCTCTTTTTTCTTTATTCTGGGAAATACATTTTAATAGTGGGATATTTAGTTGTTGTTGTTAGGTGCCGTCGAGTCAAGTCCAACTCATAGCGACACTATGCACAGCAGATCGAAACACTTCTTGATTCTGTGCCAGGCACACAATCTTATTTATATTTAAGCCCATTGTTGCAGACACTGTTCAATCCATCTGGTGGAGGGCTTTCCTTTTTTGCATTGACCTGCCACTCTCCCAAACATGTCTTTCTCCAGGCATTGATCTCTCCTGACTATATGTCCAAAATATGTAAGACGCAGTCTAGCCATTCTTGCTTCCAAGGAGCATTCTGGTTGCACTTCTTCTAGGACAGATCTATTGGTTCCTTTGGCAGTCCATGGTATATTCAATAGATGTCTCCAGCACCATAATTCAAAAGCATCAATTCTTCTGTCTCCTTTGTTCAATGCCCAGCTTTCACAATCATATGATGTGACTGAAAATACCATAACATGAGTCAGATGTACCTTTGTCTTCAATTTGACATCTTTGCTTTTCAATACTCTAAAGAGATCTTTTGCCACAGCTTTTCCTAGAGCTATGCATCTTTTTATTTCTTGACTGCTGCTTCCATGGGTGTTGATTATAGAGCCAAGCAAACCAAAATCTTGGACAACCTCCATCTTTTCTCCATTTATTGTGAAGTTGCCTACTGACCCAGTTGTAAGGATTTTTGTTTTGTTGATGTTTAGTCGCAACCCATATTGAAGGCTGTGATCTTTGATCTTCATCAGTAAATGTTTTAAATCTTCTTCACTTTCAGCAAGCAGAGTTGTGTCATCTGCATAATGCAGGTTGTTAATGTGTCTTCCTCCAATCCTGATGCCGCATTCTTCCTCATAAAGTCCAGCTTCTCGGGTTATTTGCTCAGCATATAAATTGAAGAGATAGGGTGAAAATATACAGCCCTGGCGCACACCTTTCTCAACTTTAAACTAGGCAGTGTTTCTTTGTTCTATTTGAACAACTGCCTCCTGGTTCAAGTACAGATTCCTCATGAGTACAATTAGTGCTCTGGTATTCCAATTTTCCAAAGTGTTATCCATAATTTATTATGATCCACACAGTCAAATGCCTTTACATAGTCAATAAAACATAGAAAGACATTTTTCTGATATTCTCTGCTTTTGGCTAATACTCACCTGACATCAGTGATGATGTCCCTGGTTCCCCACCCTCTTCTGAATCCCACTTGATTTTCCCATAATTCCCTGCCTATATAACACTGCAGTCGCTTTTGAATGATCTTTAGTAAAATTTTGCTTGTGTGTGATATAAATGATATTGTTTGATAGTTTCTGCATTCAGTTGGATCCCCTTTTTTGGGAATAGACACAAATATGGATCTCTTCCAGTCAGTTGGCCAAGGAGCTGTTTTCCAGATCTGTTGGCATAAACATGTTAACACCTCCAGTGCTGCATCTGTTTGTTGAAACATCTCTATTGGTATCCCTTCAATTCCTGGAGCCTTGTGTTTTGCCAGTTCTTTCAAGGCGGCTTCTACTTCATCCTTCAGTGCCATTGGTTCCTCTTCATATTCAACCTCTTGAAATGGTTGGTCATCTACCAATTCTCTTTTGTATAATGACTCTGTGTATTCCTTCCATCTTCTTTTGATGTTCTTGCATTGGTTAACATTTTCCGTGTGGAATCTTTCACTACTGCCACTTGAGGCTGGAATTTTTTCTTCACTTCCTTAAGCTTGAGAAACACAGCGTGTGTTCTTCCCTTTTGGTTTTCTGCCTCCAGCTCTTTGCACATGTCATTATAATATTTGGTTTTATCTTCTCAAGCTGCCTTTGGAATCTTCTGTTTAGATCCTTAACTTCATCATGTCTTCCTTTTACTTTAGCTGCTCTATGTTCAAGGGCAAGGTCCAGCGTCTCTTTTGACATATAATTTGGTCTTTTCTTTTTTTCTTGTCTTTTTAAGAACTTTTTGCTTCCTTCTTGGATGATATCTTTTATGTCATGCCACAACTGGTCTGGTCTCTTATCATTTGTGTTTAATGCATTAAACCTATTCTTGAAGTGATCTCTGAACTCAGGTGGGATATACTCAAGGCCATACCTTGACTCTCGTGTATTTGTTCTAATTTTCTTCAGCTTCAGTTTGAATTTGCATATGAGAAGTTACTGATCTGATCCACAGACAGCACCTGGTCTTGTTTTGACATTTGATATAGAGCTTTTCCATCGTCTCTTTCCACATATGTAGTCAATTTGATTCCTATATGTTCCATCTGGTGAAGTCCATGTGTATAGTCTCCGTTTATGTTGTTCAAAAATTGTTTTTGCAATGAAAAGGTCGTTGGTCTGAGAAAATTCTATCATGCAATCTCCAGCTTCATTTCTGTCACCAAGATCATATTTTCCTTGTTTATTTCCAACCTTTGCATTCCAGTCACCAGTGATTATCAGTAGTCCTGATTGCATGTTTGATCTATTTCAGATTGCAGAATAAGGGTCAAAATCTTCCCTTTCTTCATTTGTGGCCTTAGTGGTGGGTGCATGAATTTGAATAATAGTCATTAACTGGCCTTCCTCGTTGGCGTATGGGTATTATTCTATCGCTGACAACATTGTATTTCATGGCAGATCTTGAAATGTATTTTTAAATGACGAATGTAACCCCATTTCTCTTTAGTTTATCATTCTCAGCATAGTAGACCATATTATTATTTGACTCAAAATGGCCTTTGCTGGTCCATTTTAGCTCACTGATTCCTAGAATGTCAATGTTTTTGCACTCCATTTCTCTTTTAACGATTTTCTGACTTTTCTAGATTCATAGTACATACATTTCATGTTTCAATTATTAGTGGATGTTTACAGTTGTTTCTCCTCATTTTGAGTCATGCCACATCAGCAAATGGAGGTTCCTGGGTCTTTCCTCCATTTCCATCATCACGGTACACTCTACTCTGAGGAGGCAACTCTTTCTCGGTAGTCTTTTGAGTGCCTTCCAACCTGGGGGCCTCATTTTCTGGCACTATATCTGACAGTGTTTCTTTGCTGTCCATGTTTCAATGGCTAGTTGTTTAGGGCTGGGATTTAGCTCAGTTGGTAGGGTGCCGCTCTGCAGTCTCTGAGGTCACCAGTTCTATTCCCAGCAGCACAAAAACAAGAGAAGGATGTGGCAACCCACTCCCGAGGCAATCCCGAAACAATCAGCTATTGAAAACCCTATAAGGGTGGCTATGAGTAGGCCACCACTCTACAGCACCTAACAACTAACAACAACAACAACACGTTGTTTCAGGAGTGGTTTGCCAGGTCCTCCTCCCTAGTCTGTCTTAGTCTGGAAGCTCAGCTGAAACCTGTCCACCATGGGTGACCCTTCTGGTATCTGAGATACCGTTGGCATAGCTTTCAGCCTCATTGCAACACACAAGCCCCCACAGTGCGTCAAACTGACAGACGTGTGTGTGTGTGGGGGGTGAAATTTAGTAGCCACCTGCTGTTCTATCACATCATGACCTCCTTTACTTAACAAGTAACCAATTTTGGCGCATTCAGGTTAACATTTCTGATATTATAAATTATTCTGTAATGAACATGTTGAAATATTACTGTCTCTGTTTTCTAAGAACAATTTCTTAGAACTGATAGGTCACGGGAAACAGGTGAAAGTTTTACTCTTAGAAGGTTTTTTATACATATCACGTGTTGTCCTAGACTGCCAGTCTCGGCTGCTGACTTGGTCTTGCCTTCTGCTCTGGGTTCCTCACGGGCCGTGCCAGGGCTGTGGCTCTGTGCACCCTTTAGGGGCACACTTCCCCACTCTCCTCTCACCCTCTCTTGTTGATGACAGGCCTTGAGTGCCTCCCTCATGCTGTGCTTCACTCCAGTGCCCACTCCACTCGGTTTCTCTTTTCAAATCGTTCACCTGCACGTTTTAGTTTACGTTATAATGTTTAAATGTCACTTAGCTCAAGACAAGATTGTTTGCTGGGCATCATGGCACATGCCTGTAATCCCAGCAACTCAGGAGGCTGAGGCAGGAGGCTCACAAATTGGTGGCCAGAGGCAGCCTGTGTAACTGAGTGAGTCCCTGTTTTGAAATAAAGAATAAAGATGGGGCTGGGGATGCTGCTCAGTGGTAGAACACTTGTCCAGCATGCACAAGGCCTTGGGTTCAACCCCCAGTACCACACACACAAAGATAAGATTGTTTAAAAATTTTTCTTCAGGTGCCCGTCTCTGTGTAGTAGCTGTATTCTGTGTTTGCAAGTTCATAGTTGTAAGCACCAAATTCTCATGTTTGTTGCTTATGTGTTGCTTATGTGAAATGGAGGACTGTAATTTTTTTACTTACTGAGGTAATATATAATCATCCTTTTAAATATACCTTCACTCATTTCTCTTAGTTATCTAATTTAAAAAAAATAGCTAGTCAAGGTAGTTATTTTAAAAGTATACATGTAGAGTAGGTACTACTGTTAAAATTTGAATCTTTGCTTTTTTTTAACAGAGCTTACTCATTATGCTTAATTCATTACAACATATAACTTATCAGTAATGGAATTCATTCTTTCTTTGATAGAACAGTGACCACAGAAATCGAGGTGCGAGTTTGAGAAGAGACGGGACCAGCACACAGTAAGGAATATACATTCTGTTGACTGTTAAGTATAATACAGGTCTCAGACTGTTTTAAATATGAAATATTATATTGCACCTAGTTCTAGCTGGTAAGTGGGACTAAATTATAGTTGTACTTAATGTTCTCTAGATCTAACCCTCCTGATTGTTTTAGGAATACTAGAAGGGCTCAGACACTTATAAATTGTTTGCCCCGTTTCACGTTTTAAATATTTGTTCACACAAATTTAGAGAATCAATATTCACTTTGGGGAGAATGATTCATGTGGAGTCTCTTAAGATGTGAAGGATGGGCCGGGTGTGGTGGCGCACGCCTATAATCCCAGAGGCTCAGGAGGTGGAGGCAGGAGGATCGCAAGTTCGAGACCAGAGGCAGTTTGCATAACTTAGTGAGACCCTGTCTCAAAAAATAAAAAAATGGGCTGGGGGTGCAGCTCAGTGGTCCAGCACTTGCAGAGCATGCAGGCGCGAGGCCCTGGGTTCAACCCCCAGTACCACACACACACACACACACACACACACAGATGTGAAGGATGGTCCCTCCGCCTGAAGTTGCAGCATCTGGGGTTGGATGCTCAGCCCCTTGTATGAGGGAGAGGAAGCTGCTTCTGGCTCCGCCCAGTGTTTGTAGATGGTGAGTGTGAGGAGAAGAGCCTCCAGCCTGCAGACGGCTCCAGCCACAGCCAGAGTTGACTGGACAGCGTGGGCTGCACTTATGTCTGCTTCTTAACTGTGATGTTTATGGCCTTTTAGTAACGCTGTAATACTGACACAGGTGCCAACTCTGAGAAGGTCACAGATTAGAGTTTATATATAAACTCACTGTGTACATAAGCTCTAGATTTTATTTAAATTTTTTTTTGTGGTGCTGGAAATTGAACCCATGGCCTCACTAGGGTAGGCAAGCATTCTTCCACTGAGCTACACTCCAGCCCCAAGCACTAGATGTTGTTTTGTTTTATTTTTACTTATTTATTTTTTTGGGGGGGGGTTATATATTGATTTTGTTGTTGTTGTTGTTGTTGTTGTTGTTTTTGAGATAGGCTCTCACTTTGTAGCTCAGGCTGGCTTGGAACAATGTAGCCCAGGCTGGCCTTGAACTCACAGCAAACCTCCTGCCTCAGCCTCCCGAGTGTTGGGATTACAGGTGTGCATCACCACGCCCAGCTCTGAGCACTAGGTTTTAACTTGTCCTCCCTTCCTTCCTTCTTTCCTTCCTTCCTTTCTTTTTTTCCTTTTTATGTTTTGCGGTACTTGAGAGTTGAACCCAGGGCCTTGCGCATACTTTGCAAGTGCTCTACCACTCGGCTGCACCCTCAGCCCATTTTCTGTTTTTTATTTTGAGTCAGAGTCTCGCTGAATTACACAGGCTGCCTCTGGTCTTGCACTGGGGCTTCTCCTGCCTCCACCTCCGGAGCTGCTCTAACTTTATGACCACTCTATTTGTCTTTCTTTGTTGTACATTATGAAAACCCAGCTTAAATGTCTTGCCTAAGTTTTTGCAAGATGGAACAGAGGTAGAACTAGACCTAGCAGTCTAATTCCTGGATTTTAAGCTGCAGCTCCGCTAAAAAGCACGTGGAGGCTCTGCTCAGTTCTGCGATTCTCTTCGCCCCACACGTCATGTTGTAAAAATTAAAAGTTGAATACTGTTAAGTTCCAACCAATGTATAAGACACGATTAAAAGTAGAAAATATTTTGTTTGGAAATATAAATATTATATAAAGCGTAAAATAGCATTAAAGATTGTCTAGCTAAAAATTACAGGAAAAATTCAGAATTCTTAAAGAATATAGATTCATACACACATAAGTTTGTTACTTGCATATGTTCTTCTGTCTACTGAAGATACTTTCTATCCTGAATTACTGCTGAAGTAGTAAAAGTGTTAGGAATCCTTTAGCATTCATATGTTCTAATAAAACATGATTTTCCAGCTTCCAGCACTTCTTTTTTCTTTTTTTTCCTTTATTAGTGAATGATGGTGGGGTACAGAGTAACACAGCGTTGGCCTTTTCCATTATGCATCCCTTATGTCACTTCTGGCGACACTTTCGTCAACCCACAAAGTTTATGGAGCCCTATGGCTCGTATGTAGTAAAGCTCAAATACTTATTTGGGTTATGTTCCCCTATTTTTCCAATATACTCGTGAAGTTGTCCTCCAGCACTTCTTAATCATATCAGAATATTGGTGGGAGCCTTCACTGAGATGGAAAGCGTTCTTTTCTTTTCCCTTCCTTCCTTCCTTCCGTCCTTCCCTCCTTCCCTCCCTCCCTCCTTCCCTCTCTCCCTTTCTTCTTTCCTCTCCTCTCCTTTCCTTTCCTCTCCTTTCCTGTCCTTTCCTTTCTTACATGGTCTCACTCTGTCGTCCAGACTGGCTTTGAACTTATGGTCCTCCGGCCTCAGCTTTCCCAGTACTGGGAATACGACCTCTACCACCATGCCCAGGATGGGAAATGTTCTCTTTCATAAAAGTCCTCATTTAAAAGTAAAATTTGGTTTTGATCATGTTTGCTTTTCAGGCACGGAGAGAATTCAGCAAGGAGTAATGGAAAAGATAGACACTCCAGAAGGAAGGTAAGCTAGGCCACACTGAGAACCTGCAGATTTATTGTGCGGGGGGCAGCCCTGCATCCTAGTTGGGTTCCCCTTGAGAGCAGAGCCTGAGGCAGGACTTGTCTGCAGATGGCTTAGCTGAGTGGTGATGCTAGAAAGCTTACTAGATGGCCACTTCAGGTAGCAGACTCAAATACGTTGAAAATAAAAAGATAGAGAAAAGCCATTGAATGTAACCTTAAGAGAGCTCGAGTGCCTGTCCTAACGTCAAACAAAATAGATTGAGATGGAAAATATTACTAGAGACAGGTGTTTCATAACAGTCAAATAATGCAGCAAGAAGATGTAATGCTTTATTTATTATTATTATTATTATTTTGTGGTGCTGGGAGTTGAACCCAGGGCCTCGTGCTTTGCAAGCACTTTACCACAGAGCTGCCCATTTTTCCCTTTTTTAAAATTTTGAGACAGGATCTCATTACGTTACACAGGCTGCTTCTGTCCTTGAACGTGCCGTCCTCCTGCCTTAGCCTCCTAAGTCCCGGGGATTACAGGCATGTGCCACTACCCCTGGCTAGATGTGATGCTTTCAGTGAATGCAAACCTAATGAACATTCAGCTTAATATACAGTACAAAATACAATATACAAGAAGCAAAAATCAACAGATTTGAAGGAAGAAATAGACAATTCCTGAGGATGGAGACGTTAGCACCAAACATTTCATGGTAACAAATTAGACAAGTTAGATGAAGTGGACAAATTAATAAAGACATAAATTACCAAAACTGCTTTGAGGAGAAATAACTGGAGAGGGAGGAAAGAGAGAAGAAGCTGCGTCAGAGGTGAGCGTCTGCCCACAGAGACCTGGGCTCGGGCTCCTCGGTGGGCCTCTCAGCTCCGTCACTGGTGCCAGAGCTCCCTGTACTCCCTCTCCTCACGGAATGGCTTGCCCACATTAACTTGTCTTACCTAACTGTATTTATGCCCAGCAAATTCTAATGTGTGCTTTTTTCATTTAGTATATCAACATTTTCCCATGGTCTTCATTTTTGTACCATCTTAGTTACTGTAAGAATAGTTTTCCTAATTAAAAAAAATATTTTTATTCACAGTCTTGCTATGCTGCCCAGTCTGGCTTTGAACTTACTCTGAAGCCCAGGCTGGCCTCTAATTCATGATCCTCCTGCCTCAGCCTTCTGAGGACTGGCATTATAGTGTGCACTGCCATGCCTGGATCATAATGATTTTCTGTTGTTATTGTCGTTAGGTGCTGTTGAGTCAGGTCCAGCTCATAGTTACCCTATGTGCAAGAGAATGAAATACTACCCAACCCCGTGCCATGCCCCACACTATTGTCAGTGCTTCTCTGACATTCATAGGGGTTTCAGTGGCTACATATTCTGAGAGTGGGTTGCCAGATCCTTCTCCCTAGCTTGCACCACATGATATTCCCAGGCAGTCTCTCATCCAAGGGCTAACCAGGCCCCACCCTAGTTAGCTTCTGAGATCTGACGAGCTTAGACTCCAGGGGGCTATGGCTGTAGGCAATGATTTTTTAGTAACTATAAAATACATGAGGATGGGGTTTAGCACAGTTGGTCGAGTGCTGCTCTGTACTCTCTGAGGACCTGGGTTCGATTCCCAGCAGTGCACAGATGGGAGATGGACGTGGCAATCCATCCTATAGTAATCCTGAAACAATCAGCCATTGAAAACCCTATGAGGGTGGCTATGAGTTGGACCTAACTGGACAGCAACTAAAAATAACAATATAAAATATACAATGTGGAGTCATTATATTATCACACTCTTTCTAGTTCTTGGTTTTGTTATTACAGATACTATGGCAAGCATATTTTGACTTCTATTGAATTATTCCTGAGGAATTATCTTTTCTCTTTGATAGTTATTTGAAATTCATGACCTTAAGATAATCATATTTAACAGTTTGATGCCATAGTCCATGTATCTCTTTATTTATCCATAAATACAAGTTTTTGCACAGATCAGGCCACATGGCCCTGCTGTCTTTCTATGGCTCTGCTCCCATCATCTAGCTTAGGCTGTGGTGGATGGTCCACTTCCTGTCCAGGTACGACCACTCCCTTCACCACAGGAAAAAACGGACATTATAAATATTTCTTCTTATATAATCTTCAACGATCATATATTGATATGTATATTTGGGAATTTTGGATATCATTTTTTGGTTTTGTATTACAAGCATTGTTGTTAGATGCCAGCAAGTCAGGTCCAACTCATGGTGACCTTCCTAGAGTTTTCAATGGCTGATTGTTTTGGGATTGCTCCAGGAGTAGATTGCTACGTGCTTCTCCTGTTTTTTGTGCAGTGGAAGGGATTAAACCTGGGTACTTAGAGAGCGCCAAGAAGTGCTCTACCCACTGATCTAAACCCCAGACCCATTTACACACATGAACACATACTGTATGTTATGGTTGTTAGGTGCAGTCGAGTTAGGTCTGACTCATAGTGACCCTTTATACAACAAAATGGAACTCCTTGAGTGTGCCATGCACCCAATCTTTTTTATGTTTAAGCCCATTGTTGCAGTCACTGTGTCAGTCCATTTGGTTGAAGATCTTCCTGTTTTTTGTTGACTCACCACTCTCCCAAACGTAGTGTCCTTCTCCAGGGATTGGTCTCTCCTGAAAACATGTCCAAAATATGTAAGGTGCAGTCTAGCCATCCTTGCTTCTAAGAAGCACTCTGGTTACACTTCTTCTAGGACAAATCTGCTGTTTCTTTTGGCAGTCTGGTATATTCAACATTCGCCTCCAGCACCATAATTCAAAAGCATCAGTTCTTCTCCTGTCTCCCTTGTTCAGTGTCCAGCTTTCACAACCATATGATGCAACTGAAAATGCCATGGCATGAGTCAGCTGTACCTTCATCGTCAGTGTGACATCTTTATAAAATTTTAAAGAAGTCTTTTGCAACAGCTTTTCCCAATGCAATGCATCATTTGATTTCTTGACTGCTGTTTCCATGGGTTTTGATTATAGAACCAAGTAAAGAAAAATCTTGGACAACCTCAATCTTTTCTCTGTTTATCATGAAGTTTCATACTGATCCAACTGTAAGGATTTTTGTGTTTTGTTTTGTTTTGTTTTGATGTTGAAGTGCAATCTATACTGAAGGCTGTGTTCTTTGATCTTCATCAGTACATATTTCAAATCCTCGTCACTTTTAGCAAGCAGAGTCCTGTCATCTGCATAATGTAGCTTGTTAATGAGTCTTCCTCTATTCATTATGCTACCTTCTTCATAAAGTCCAGCTTCTTGGATTATTTGCTAAGCATAGAGATTGAAGAGATATAATGAAAGAATACAGCCCTGACGCACACCTTTCCTGACTTTAAACCAAGCAGTGTTTCCTTGTTCTGTCCCTATGACTGCCTCCTGGTCCATGTACAGATTCCTCATGAGTACAATTAAGTGTTCTGGTATTCCCATCCTTCACAGTGTTATCCATAATTTGTTGTGATCTTCACAGTCAAATAACTTTGCATAGTCAATAAAATGTAGACATCTTTCTGAGATCTCTGCTTTCAGCCAATATCTATCTGACATCAGCAATGATGTCCCTGGTTCCCCACCCTCTTCTGATCTGGGTTAGTTTTCCTGTAGTTCCCTGTTAATATACCACTGCAGTCACTTTTGAATGGTCTTTAGCAAAATTTTAATTGTGTGATTTATTAATGATATTGTTTGATAATTTCCACATTTGGTTGGATCCCATTCCTTAAGAATAGGTACAAATATGGATTCTTTCCAGTCAGTTTGCCAGGTAGGTCTTTTCCAAATCTCTTGGCATAAACAAGTGAGCACCTCCAGTGCTGCATCTGTTTGTTGAAACATCTCAATTGTCTGTCAGTTTGTCGTACTGTGGAGACTTATGTGTTGCTGTAATGGTGAAAGCTGTGCCGCTGGTATGAGATACCAGCAGGGTTACCCATAGTGGACAAGTTTCAGATGAGCTTTTCCAGACTGAGACAGACTAGGGAGAAGGACATGGTAGCCCACTCCTGAAATAATTAGCCAGTGAAGACCCTATCGATAGCAGAGAAACGTACTATATAGCCACTGTTTTTCTCAGTTCATTGTGGAAATATCTCTAGTTCAAATGATATAGATCTGCCGCATTCTTTTTGCACATAAATTTCTTGAAGAATTGTGGAATTATTGGATAGAGGTATTACATGTTTTTTCCTGTTTTCTTCATGTCTCCCAATTTCCTTTTCTAAGCCCCAGTTTGGCATTATCTGCTAGAATTGTAATGTGACCAACATTGAAAATTTAAAATTTTATTTTAATCACATTAGTAAAGTAAAAAAGAAACAATAATAATTTTAATAACATGTAATCCAATAAATCTAAAATGTTGTTGTTGTTGTTAGGTGCTCTTGGGTAAGTCTGACTCATAGGGACCCTATGTATAACAGAACAAAACACCACCTGGCACTATGCCATAGACACCATCTTTCTTCTAAAGTTTGAGCCCATTATTGCAGCCACAGTGTTTCTTCTCATTTTGAGTAGTTGCACATCTGCAAATTCAGGTCCCGGGGTTCTGCTCTATTACTATCATTAAGATTGACTCTAGTTTGAGGAGACAGCTCTTCCCAGTTGTCTTTTGAATACTTTCCAACCTAAGGGGCTCATTTTCTGGCATTATTTTGACAGTGCTTTCCATGGCTGATTATTTTGGAAGTGGGCTGCCAGTTCCCTCTCTCTAGTCTTTCTTAGTCTGGAAGCTCAGCTGAAACCCACCGGCCATGCGTTGCCCTGCTGGTATCCAAGATACTGGTGGCAAAGTTTTCAGCATCACAGCAACACGCAAGCCCCCATAGCACGACAAGCTAACAGACATGTGGGGGCAATCTAAAATAGCCTCCTTTAAACATGTAACCACAAAACTGCTGGGACAACTGCTGCTGTGACAGCAACTCCTGGGATTGTAGTTGACATTGCATTGAATCTGTGGTCAAGTTGGGATGAATTGACGTCTTCACGGTGTTGAGCCTTCCTAACCGTGTACATGGAATATCTCTCACTTCATCTAGTCACTCTTTGATTTAGTTCAGCAGACTTTTGCAGTTTTCTTCATGTAGGTATTAGACATTTTATTAGATTTATACCTGAATATTTGACTTTAGGGGTGCTGATGTAAATGGTGTCTGAGATACTAGTGGCATAACTTTCAGTATCACAGCAACACACAAGCCCCCACAGCATGACAAGCTGACAGGCGCATAGTGGACAGGTTTCAAGAGAGCTTACGTACTAAGACAGACTAGGGAGAAGGACCCAGCAGCCCACTCCCCAAACACGTAGGCATTGAGAGTCCCATGAATAGCTGAGAAACACTGTCAAATACAGTGTGAGAAAATGAGCCATCTAGGCTGGAAGGCATTCAAGAAACGCTTGGGAAGATTTACCTCCTCAAAGTAAAGTTGACCTTAATGACAGGAATGGAGTAAACCCCCTGGGACCTCCTTTTGCTAATGTGGTATGACTCAAAATGAGAAGAAACATACTGTCTGCAGCATTGGGCTCAAACATAAAAAGATCACGTGCGTGGCAAAATGCTGAGTAGTGTTTTGTTCTGTTATACATGGGGTCGCTGTGAGTCAGATCTCACTTGATGTCACCCAGCAACAGTAATGTAAATGGTAGTGTGTTTTTAATTTCTGATTCCATTTGTTCATTGATGAGGTATAGGGAAGCATTTGACTTCTATATATTAACCTCATGGGGCTGGGATTTAGCTCAGTTGGTAGAGCGCTGCACTGCAGTCTTTGAGGTCTCAAGTTCAATTCCCAGCACCTCAAAAATGGGAAAAGGGCCTGGCAATCCACTCCCAAGGCAATCCCAAAACAGTCACCATTGAAAACTCTATGAGGGTTGCTATGAGTCGGATACCGACTTGATGGCACCTAACAACAACAACAACAACATATTAACCTTATACCTTGCAACCTTGCTATACTCACTTATTAACTCTAGTTGTTTTTTCTTTTTTTGTCAATTCTTTTAGATTTTCAACATAATCATATCATCTGTGAACAAAATTCTATTTCTTCCTTCTCAGTCAGTATACTTTTATTTCTTTTTCTTGTCCTATTGCATTAGCTAAGACTTCCAGCATGATATGGGAAAGGATTGCTGAGAGGGGACATCCTTGTTTTGTTCTGATCTTAGTGGGAAAATTTGGAGTTTCTCACCATTTAAGTATTATGTTCACTGTAGTTTTCTTTTTTCTTTTTTGTAGCTATTCTTTATCAAATTGAAGCAGTGTCCCTTTATTCTTAGTTTGCTGAATTTTATCATGAAGTGGTGCTGGCTACTGTCAGATGCTTTTTCTGCATCATTTGATAGGATCATGTGATTTTTCTTTTCAACCTGTTGATTTGATGAATTGTATTAATTTTTTATTAGTAATTTTTTAGTTAGCATACTAAATAATGGATCTCATTATGACATTTTTATACATGTATATCATAGAGCATGGGAGAAGGACATGGCAATCCAGTCCCGAAGCAATCCCAAAGCAATTAACCAATGACAGCCCTATGAGGGTCGCAGTGAGTCAGACCTGACTTGAGGGCACCTAACAACAACAACAATATCATAGTACCTCGCTGATATTTACTTCTCATTACCCTCTCAATGTCTCCTCCAGTAGTCCCCTTCTGTTTTCGTGTGTGTGTGTGTGTGTGTGTGTGTGTGTGTGCGCGCGCAGATTGTATATATGAAAGAAAACCATATGATATTTGTCTTTGCTTCATTACCCTCTCTTATTTCCCCTCCTCCTCTTTTTTGTCCCCTTTCCCCCTAGATACTTCCCCTTCTACTTTTATATCGTGAGTGTGTATGTGTGTGTGTTTGTGTGTGTGTGCGTGCACATGTGTATACATTTTGCTTTTAATTCTAGAGTCCATATATAAGAGAAAACATGCGATACTTGTCTTTCTGAGTCTGGTTTATTTCATTTAACATGGCTTATTTTTTGGGGGTGGAGAAGGGCCTGGCAATCTACTCCCAAGGCAATCCCGAAACAGTCAGCTATTGAAAACCCTATGAGGGTCGCTATGAGTCGGATACCGACTTGACAGCACCTAACAACAACAACAACAACGTTTTTTAAAATTATCATTATTATTTTTTTGGAGATAGGCTCTCACTATGTAGCCTAAGCTGGCCTTGAGCCTGTAATCCTCCTGCCTCAGCCACTCAAGTGCTGAGATTATAGACATGTGCCACCGCACCTGGAAGCCTCTGTGGAGTTTTAAAAGTTGAACTAGCCTTGCTGATTGTTGGTCCAACTTGTACAGTTTTGTTGAGGATTTTTGCATCTGTATTCATAAGATATGTTGGTCTGTGGTTTTCTCTTCTTGTAATGTCTTCATCTGAGTTTGGCTTTAGGTTGGTTCTGGCCTCTTTGAACAAGGTAAGAAGTACTCCCTCTGCTGCTATTCTCCAAAGTCATTGGAGAAAGTTGTTTAATGTTTTCCTTAAGCATAAAGTGGAAGTCACCCATGTGAGTCCCTTCTCGCACCAACTGGGCCTGGTGCTTTCTGTTTCAGGAGGTTTTTGATTATTGAGTCAATTCCTTTTACAGATGTGGGCCTACTCAGATTGTCTCTTTCTTCTGGTGTGAGTGTGGCAGCTTCTGTCTTTCAAGAACTTGGTCAATTTCACTTGAGTTATCAAATTTGTGGCATAGAGTTGTTCGCAGTATTCCTTGGTCATCCTTGGTGTCCATGAGGTCTGTAGTAATGTCCTCTTTTTTCTTCTGATGGTAATCATTTGGGTCTATTCTGAATTAGTTGCTTTTCTTGTTGCTATGACAAAATACCTGACAAACCATCTTGAAGATAGGGTTATTTTTGGCTCATGATTCAGAGAGTTTTGGCCCATGATGTGGGGGTGTTGTGGCAGGGACGCTGATAGGGAGCTTCACATCATGGCTGTGGGGGCATCATGGCGGGGACTCTGGTGGAGAGCTTCACATCACGACGGTCAAGAGCAGAGAACGTCCTGCCCAGACCTGGCTGGGCATCACCTTCAGAGGCCCACCTTCGGTGACCTACTTCCCGTTAGTTGGGTCCCACCTTCTCAAGTGCCACAGCCTCCCACCACAGCACCACTACTTGGGGACCTAGTGTTCAAACTTAGGACCTTTGGGGAACATTTTAGATTCAAGCCATAACAGGTCCTTTCTCTGTTTTTTCCCTAGTTAAAGAGTTCTCTAAATATATGTTGCCTGCAGCTGTAGCCCTGTGGTGTCCAATCCCATCAGATCTTGGAAGCTAAGCAGGGTCAGGCCTGGTTAGTACTTGGATGGGAGACCACCTGGGAACACCAGGTGCTGTAGGCTTGGGAGACGGACCCAGCAACCCATTCCCAAAAATCAATCCGCCATTGAAAACCCTATGAATAGCAGAGAAGCACTGACAATAGTGTTTCGCCTGTTGTACACAGGGTCACTAGGAGTCAGATACCAACTCGACTGCACCAAACAACAGCAACAACAAATATATGTTGCATTTCTGTTTCTCTCTTGGTCTGGAATCCTGGGAAGTACGTCCAGTCTGTCTTCCTGGCAAACTCCTGTCCACCCCTTGAGACTCAGACCCAGGTGGCCTTCAGACGTTCCATGTGGTCTCCTCAGACCTCCAGAGCCTGAGGGACCACATCCCTATGGGATCTAGAGAATCCCTGCTTTACCCCCTGGGGGTGGTGAAGTGGCTGGACCACCACACTGTGGTACTAGGAACCAGGACAGGGTCTGGGCCACCTGTCTTTGACTCTGGGGAGGAAGAGCTGTGGCGCGATGGGCCTGGCAGGTGGTGTGTGGCAGCGGGTGGAAGACCTGAGCCCACACACGTGCTCCAGTGCATTTCTGTCCATCCTCCATGGTGTAGGCGAGGTGTGCACCCCTGATGCATGGGTGTTCTCGTGAGAAGTGGGGTTCTGCCCGTCTGCAGTTTATTTGAATAATACATTTTTTTTTTGCCCTTAGAATTAAGGAGGCGTCTCCAAAGGCTATGTTTTTTTCTGACTGTTTTCTCTTTTTGGTCATACTTATAAGTTAACAAGGATGTTTCTTTCTTCTTCTTTTTGTTATTGTATACTTGAATTTTTTTTTTGATAGATCTTTTAAAATTTTATTTTAATTTGATACATAAAAACACAAAAATTTTACATATTAATGGGGCACCATGTAGTGTTTGATCTTGTATACATTGTATATGTTTAAGTCAAATATCTCTCTCTTCTCAAACATTTATTGTTTATGGTGAAAAATTTTTAAATATTTTCTTCTAGCTTTTTGAAATATACAATATATCATTCTTACAAAGGTATCTGGTATTAAGAATTCAAAGTTGAGCCAGGCACGGTGGCGCACTCCCAGCAGCTCGGGAGGCAGAGGCAGGAGGATCGCAATTTCAAGACCAGAGGCAGTCTGTGTAACTTCGCAAGACCCTGTCTCAAAAAGTAAAAAAATGGGCTGAGGGTGGAGCTCAGTGGTCCAGCACTTGCAGAGCATGCAAGCACGAGGCCCTGGGTTCAACCCCCAGTACCACAAAAAAAAAAAAAAAAAAAAGAATTCAAAGTTATGTTATGTTAGTTTTATAAGTACACTTTTAAAATAACAACGTCAAATGATGAGATCTCAGAGAACATATATGTTTTCCAACCTATTTGCAATATTCAGGTTTATGATTTCATTTATTTGTTTCACGTTTGCCTTTTCACCTCTAGGAAGATGAAAAGGAAAATGCTGATTTAGAGAATGCTGGAGCTGATGAATATTCAGCCAGTTTTGAAGATGATTTTGAAGTACGTATAAAAGTTAAAATTTTTTCAGCTTAACTAATTTACTCTTAAAAATCAGCTGTGTGTAATAATTCGATAGCCCTTTTCTCCCATATTATTGCACATAATACTCCATATTTGGTAAGAGTTCACTTAAGTCTAGCTGTTGCCTGTAAAAAGCTTGCTGTGCTTCCCCAAGTGCTGACCAGTGTTTTGAAACTGAATGATTTTATAATTTAACTCATATTAAGTGTCCATTCAACATATATGCATGCATATGTATCTGTCTACACACATACATGAGCTTTCACATTCTTAGCACAAACGTTTACACATTGTTGTTGTTAATAGTTCTTAATGTATGTGGCTCTATATTCTGTGGTTCATTTTTAGAAACCTGCAGCAGTATAAACATTTATCATCAGCAAGTTGTAAGATCTTCCTTGGCTGTGAAAAGGACTTTGCTTATTTAAAATGATAAGTTGTAGTGATTCATTCTGTGAGTGTTACTTAACTATTTTGTCAAAAAGACAGATAATGTGGCTGCTGTTTGTAGGACTATGAAGATGACTTCGAGGTGTGTGATGGAGATGATGATGATAGCAGTAATGAGCCCGATGCACAAGAAAAAAGTGAGGAGCTTCCTCCAGCCCGGAAAAGGGAAATACAGGAAATTCAAAAAGCTATCAATGCAGAAAATGAAAGGATCGGAGAGTTATCTTCGAGACTACTTCAGAAGCAAGGTCGAATGGAGTACGGCAAGGAAACCCGGGCAGGTATAAGTGTGAGTGCCCACACTGGGTCCACGTGCTGCCGGGGTCGTGTAGACGTTGCCACAGAGTCACCACCAGGCAGCAGATAGCTGCACGCCTCACAGAACATGGGGTGCCACCCCCTGCGCCTGCAACTCCTGTGAGCCTCTCATGGCGCCATTGTGTGTTGAGGCTGCAGATCTTCCTCTGCCAGCACTGAGGCCCGAGGTGGCTGTGAGCTGTCTGTCCCGACCTCCATCTGCAGTGTCGGCTGTCCTGCGCTGTCAGCCTCCCTGCGGGCTGTGAGCACGTGCTCCTGTTCTTCCTGGTAACAACCTCCTTGAGTTCCCCCCATGAGGAGTCAGAGTTGTTGGCAGAAGGCTCAGGCCCTGCGCCCACAGTGTTGAGCCCGGTTAGTGTCATGGAGTCTCCGGGTTGCCCTCCAGAAGGCCTGATGGAGGTACTGTTCTGGCTGAGCCTTTCCCTAGAGATTTCCTTCATGAAGTTAGGACTATATCTGCCCCCAAATTCTTGGCATCTGGACACAACAAGTTACTGGTAAGAATAGGAATAAACATTTTTAAATCACTTAAAGGGAAAACTGACATCTGATAAAATACTAACTCTAAAAATAGCACTAGGCATAAAATAGGATGCTATGAGGTATGATCAAAAAATACAGTGCATGTTTAAATAAAACAGGTTTATTACAGTGAGAGTCACATTGCTGTTAATCCCCTCAGGATACGCTCCCTGGCTTCACTCTTGCTTGTGCATCGTTCTTGCCCCTTGCTGAAGCAGTTGTGGATCTCCTCTTTCCTGAGTGTCTTTAGCTCCATCCCCCATCATGACAGTTCTCTGTGTCACACATCGCTTCTGCTACGGCAACTTCTGTCAGATATGAACGTTACAGTGTGTCCTCATCCACCTTAATCACTGGGTCTGGCACCGCGTGACTTCTGACTCTTCCCTAAAATTAAAATGACCTTGAAAGGTCAACATTTTAAATTGATTCAGGACACTGAGGCAGTCACAACACAACTAAAGATACTCATGAAAGAGGGCTTTTAAATCACGTAAAGGGAAAACTGTGCCATCTGATAAAATACTAACTCAGAAAGTGTCAAGAATGATAGGATAAGGATGATTGAAGCCAAGAGGAGTATTTTGAGGGGGACTAATGGTTATGTGTTTTTCACTCTAATTTTTTTTGATATATATATATTGAATCTAGGGCCTCATATATACTTTGCAAGTATTCTACCATTGGACTGTGCCTCCAGCCCCTTCTTTAGTCTTGAGACAGTCTCGCTAAATTGCACAGGCTGCCTCTGACCATGAACCTGTGTTCCTCTTTCCTCTGCCTCCTGAGTTGCTGGGATTACAGGCGTGAGCCACCATGCCCAGCATTTTTTTAAAAATATTTAAGGCTCACATTATTTATTGATCATACCATGTATTAAAATGCTGGTGGGTGGTAGACTAAATTGTGGGTGGTGGAGTAAATTATCTTGTCGTTGATAATGAATGCACTGAGTTGTAATTAGTAGTCACTGCAATGTGATAATACAAATGAAAGTCTGGAAGTGTCCTCATTGCTGATATTTTGTGCCACCTGCAGAGATAGTGAAACTGCCGGGCAGTGTGGGTACTTACAGTGTGCTGTAAATTTATAGCTAGAAAAACTTCTTCGGGGCCAGGGGTGCTGGCCCTGGCAGAGTAAGGACCTAACCTCATTTTCCATGCCCACCCGCTGAGGTCCAGGGACCGGTTCCACGGTCTCATGACGTAAGGGGCAGCAGGCAGGGACGCACACGCATTCAGAGCTTGCCTGGTCTGAGCTATGGAGGAGGGGCAAGGTTTCATTCTAACATTCCCGATGTTCCCAGCAGACCTGCAAATAACCTTGTGTTCTTATTTGCTTCTTACGTTCGTGCTTATCGTGGTATCTTTATTAGTTTGATTTACAAGATTGGTGTTTACACTCAGTGTGAGAGCTGAACCGTTCACTCTCCTACACGTTGCCACCCTGGCAGTTGCAGCTACTGTCTTCACTCTTCTCGGTGCTGAGCTGGTGCAGGTGGACAGAGTGGAGAGGGCAGCACGGCCTCGGTGCTGTGCTGTGTACAGCATGAGCCTACACAAGGGTGCTGGACAGCGTTCACTCTGCAGCTTTGAACCCCGGCTCTGTTACTTGCTAACTGTGTGACCTTGACCCTTAGCCTGCCCGTGCCTCAGTTTCCCTAAGGAGAAGACCTTCTTCAGGGTTGCTGTTAGGTTAAGTTAAAAAGGTGACACCTGTAAAGTGCTTAAAGCACACCAGGTACCAAGTGCTGAGCACTGTTGGCTGTGAGTGCTGTTGCAGCCACCATCCATAGCTGATAGTGAGGGTTCGTCTTTTGTGTCCTGCCTGGTACCCCCAGCAGTCATGGTGTCATTTTGTGTGCGTATCTGCTGCATCCTGAGTTGGTTTGATTAGGAGCTGCACTGCTGACCCTTTCTCAGGACAGCAGGGAACCATTTGATAAATAGCCTTTGCAGTACACTGAGGCACATGATGGTATTTAAAAGACATCACACAGGTCCAAAAGGAAATCTCTACCTAGAGGGAAGGAGGATTTGCCCAGTGCTGACCCCTGTTCTGTGTCTCCTTTGCCCCCCAATTCTGTGACTCTAGGCATGGCTACTGTTTTTCCCATCTTTAAAGCTGGAACCTAGAGCCTCTGAAGGTCTGCGGGGAGGGCTGAGCGTGCAGGTCAGGGTGGGGTTACGGTTAGGGTAGCGCTTTGCTTCTGGCCCCTGGCGTTCAGGGACAAGGCTTAGCCCAGTCCTCACTGTGTCCCGTGTGACAGGCATTCTGACAGTGAGAAGATGAGGCTGTGGAGACCAAGTAACCCCTTACGTCACGAAGCATGTCACAAGCAGTGCTGGGACCTGAACCGGGCTCTTCTGACCCAGACCCATGGTGTCCTCCTGAGCTGTGCCCTTGGCATCATCGGCCTTGAGGATTGGTTGTGAGGATCAAATAAGAGAATGTGCAGAAAAGGGCTCTGAACGTTTTATAAAACTGAAAGGTGGTAGGACTATTTGTTCTGCTCCTGGTAAACCCAAACATGTATCCAAAAGGAGTGAGAGGACAGATAAGACACAATTGAAATAAATGTGTAAGTGAATAAGTGCGAGGTATGACTGAAAAATGTGAATAATTAAGTTAAACAGTTTATTATAGTAAATGACACATTGCCGTTAATTCCCCTCAAAATATTCCCATTGGCTTCCAACACTCTTACCCCATCATTCTGGCCACTCTCTGGAGCAGTTCTGCAGGTCCTCTTTGGTGCATGTCTTTAGTTTCATCCTCTGTCATGGCAATGCTCTGTGGCACATGTTGCTTCTGATATGGCAGCTTCTGTCAAATATGAGCATCACGGTGTGTCCTCATCCACCTTATCCACCGATCTGGCACCATGGGACTTTTGGCTCTTCCCCAAAGTCAAGATGACTGGGACAGGTTAACACTTTGAGTTGACTGAAGGCATGGAGGCGGCCACACAGCTTCGCAGGAAGCTCATGCCCACAGTCTCACTTATTTTACACTCTTTGACAGGTTCGATAATTGTGTTTATGTTCCAGTTGTCTCACTCTAGAGCCCAAGAGTCCTCCCTCCTCAGCGGGGGCTGTGTGCAAGACCTCTAGTGGAAGCCTGAAACCAGGGACCCAATGAATGGAACCCAATGTATACTGTGTTTTTCCCTCTACACACAGGCCTGTGATAAAGTTCAGTTTATAAATTGGGTACAGAGCAGGGTAAACAGCAATAACTAATGGTGGAACAGAACCGTTAGGACGATGCGCTGTAATAAAGTTTGGGTGAATATCTTCTCATTCCGAGCGCTTCATGGTGCTGTCCTCACACACCTTCTCGTCCTAGGAGACGATGCAGTGCCTGTGTGAGTGAGTGACTGACATGCGCACTGCAACACAGCGCCAGGCGGGACTTACCTTCCAGGGATAGGTCAGAAGAGGGTCATCTGCTGTGGGTGGCCCAGCGTCATGGAGCCATGGCCATGATGTCGGTGTTTGGATGTCAGGAGCAGACAGTGTCAGTGGCTGCCCCGTTCATTGCAAGTTCTTTTGTTTAAACCTTTTGGACCTTTTTGCCTTGTAAGTTGGCATCTCGTTTTTAACTCGTGGAAGTGTCGCTGCAGAGGTTGTGACCCCTGGGTGATGGTGCAGGTGACCTTAATGCTGCATTCCACGTGAGGTCCTCTTCCACATTCTGTCCTTTAGTGAGTGTGCAGTGGGAAATGCTAAGGCAGATCTTGGTTATGTCCACGTTGCTGGTTCTGCTTCATTTCTTCTTCCTCTTCCTCTTCTCTGTAGATGACTCTACAGGTTCTTCAGTTTCTCATTTGTTTAGATTCCTCGATGCCCTCAGCCCCTTCCTCCCCTCCTTCGTGTGTTGAGAAGTCGTCTTCCACCAACTTGTCTTGCTGTGTGAATGATTCGCCTGACTTCCCAGTGGATCCCAGGAAACCAGTGAAATCATTGGCGACTTCCTAAGTCCCTCCAGCAGTTTCTGGTATTAATGCATCCATTGCAGTGTTACTGAATGTTACTGCACCAGCAGTGGTGGCTCCCAGCGTCATGTTACGTCAGATTAGGGCTTGCGTTCACTGCTGGTCAAATGGAATTGCACACCAGCTATGTGTTTGTGGCCTTGACAAACTAGATGATGCCCTGGTCGAGGGGCTGAAGCGGTGAGGATGTATTTGGAGGTGAAGGTACAGCGACATTCGTGTTCTCATGTTCATAGCAAACAGATTGAGGGCAGTCAGGTGAATTGTCTATTCTTAGTAAGGCTTTACCTGTCAACCCTTCCTCTTCCAAATGTTTTTGCATTTATGAGATGAAGCAGTGTGGAAACATCCCATAAACAAGAAGGCTGTCACTAGTGCTCTGCCAGAACACAGGCAGGTGACTTGTTTTCGTGAGCATGCAAGTTCTTTGCTCTCTACACTACACCTGGCTTTATCAGATGCTTTAAGGTGCTGGCACATAGTGCCAGAGTAATTCTGTCCTTCTGTGTTTTAAGGCCCGGTGCCTCCTTTGTACTTTTATGAATGTAGTCTCCATTGGGCATCTTTGGGAAGAGCCCAGTTTCCTTGAAGTTGAAGACCTACTTTTAATGGTGTCCTTCCTCCTTACCTAACTTTTTCAACTCTGCAGGAGCTGTGGCAGCACCTTCTTCATTGGCAGACAGAGCCTCTCCAGTATGTTTTACAGTTTCAGCCCAAATCTATCCTTGAATCTGAGCAACCTCTCACTTGCAGTAAATTTCTTGTAACCTCTTGTTTCAGAGGATGCATTTCTGAAGACTTCATAGGCTCAGTGCTTTCTGATGCCACACATTGCCATCACTTGGAATATTGCTGTTCATCTCTTCCAC